>ML260893.1:0-57976 GCA_005239495.1 Nicotiana undulata | reverse complement strand
AAGCTCCCCTCGATCGCGAATCATACCTGCGACTCGAGTGCTGACTCTTATACTGATTTATCACAAAGCTTCCCTCGATCACGAATCATACCTGTGACTCGAGTGCTGACTCTTATACATATACATATATATATCGAATTTATCAATAAACTCAGTAAGGCTATACTTGCAACAAGGATTGATCTATTAGGAATTCAATTGCAACTTTCCACATTTTCATACTATTTCAAAAGAAATCTGCTACTCAAAATACAACCAAAGATGCATATAAAGCACGTAGAGACATACTTGTGAGCCCTAGAGCTACCCGACATAGCATAATAGTCGTTACGTACGGACTCTCGTCACTTTGTACGCACGTAGCCCCCGAAACAATTACACACAGCATATAGAACACCTATGGGGACAATTCCCTCTTACAAGATTGGAAAAGAAAACTCACCTCGTGTCGAATCTATCCATCGGACCAAGGACGCGCCCGGAACTCCGAACTCTACACCCGAGGACTCGCAACTAGACAAACATGGTACAATCATATCAATTTATGCTCAAAGGAGGGAAATTATCCTATTTATTCAATAATTCAACATTCTTGAAGAACTCCCAAATTTCAACTCCAGGCCCGCACGCTCGGATTCCGAAAATTCTCGAAGGAATCACTCATCCATAGCCTAAGGATCATTAATATGTGATTTCTACTTGAACTCATAACCATAAACGGACAATTCACCATGTTTCCTCAAGAACCCTAAGTACTACCAATTCTTGATTTTCAATGATTTAGTAGGGAATTTAACTAGTAATTCATGTTTGAAACTAGTATAAGAGTGGAATTAACTTACCTCATTAGTAGCTAGGTCGTGGGATATTTTCTTTAATCTTCCAAGTCTCTAATGGTGGAGGAAAAATGAAAGAAGGGGGTGAAATCCCATATTTTAAAGAAAGTGCACTGCCCAGCTACCCCTTCATCCCGATCGCGACAAGGGGCCCGCTATCATGAAGGCCAATGGCCCAGGCCCCTGAGGCCCTTCTATGCGAACGTGGTAAGGGGGCCGCGATCGTGAAGGCTAGCCAGCTAGACCTCCGCGAACACGTTTGATATCGTGCGAACGCGAAGAGTAAACGGTCCTGGTCCCATCCTACCACTATGCAAACACGGAGACAAGGGTGCGATCGCAAAGGTCAGGGATCCAACCCATCGCGAACGCGGGGAGGAGGGTGCGATCGCGAAGGTCAGGGACCCAACACATCGCGATCGCGGAGGGGACTTCGCGAATGCATAGAGCATTCAGCCGCCCAGCCCCACTCCTTCTTCGCGAACGCGGCCCCCCTTCCGCGATCGCGAAGAAGGAAATCAGATAGAGAAATTTCTGGTTTATTGAATTTAGCTTCCGGGGGTCCAAAACTCACCCGAGCCCCTCCGGACCCCGTCGAAAGGCACTAGCAAGTTTGTATTCATGATACGGACTCGCTCGAATTTCCATAACGTGAAAAACAACAACAAAACTCAAAATTCGACCCCAAAACCAAATTGAATCAAACTCAAGAACTTCAAGTTCTTGATTTCTATAACGATGCGCCGGACAAACCTATACTACTCAGAATGACTTCAAATTTGGCAGGCAATTCATGAATGACATAACGGAACTATTCCTGATCTTGGAATTCTGTTCGAGCCTCGATAACATACAATCACGTCCCAAGACAAATTTCAAACTTAAGGAAATCCTGATTTCCATATTGGGCGCCGAAATGCTCCCGGGTCATCGAAAACCCGTTCCGAACATACGCCCAAGTCTGAATTCATCATACGAAGCTACTGAAACTGTCAGAACTCAATTTCGAGGTCGTTTGCTAAAAATATTGACCAAAGTCAAACTTGGCCAAAAAAGCCAACCTTAAGGAAACAAGTGTTTCTATAGCACTCTAAACACTTCCAAATCCCGAACCACCCGTCCCCGCAAGTTATAAATCACACGAAGCCTCTATGAGAAGTCTCAGTTAGGGGAACGGGGTCCTAGTGCGCAAAACGACCGGTCGGGTTGTTACATTCTCCCCGTCTTAAGCAAATATTCGACCTTGAACGGGTCTAGAATCGGACCTGAAGCGCTGAAAAGATGTGGATATCTGCTCCGCATGTCTTCTTCGGTCTCCCAGGTCGCCTCCTCAACAGGTTGGCCTCTCCACTGGACCTTCTTGGTAGAAACTCTCTTGGACCTCAACTGGCGGTCCTGCCTATCAATAATAGCAACTGGCTCCTCCTCGTAGCCCAACTTTTCATCCAACTGAATAGTGTTGAAATCAACCACGTGAGAGAAGTCGGCGTGATACCTCAGGAGCATGGACACATGAAAGACCGGATGAACTCCTGATAAGGCGGGAGGTAAAGCAAGCTCATAAGCAACCTCTCTGACTCTCCTCAACACCTCGAAAGGACCTATAAACCTGGGGCTAAGCTTGCACTTCTTTCCTAATATCGTGATGCCCTTCATCGGCGAAACCTTCAGCAGAACCTTATCTCCCTCCATAAATGCTACATCACGCGCCTTCTGATCCGCGTAACTCTTCTGTCTGGACTGAGCTGTGCGGAGCCTCTCCTGAATTATCTTTACCCTCTCCAAATAATCTCTCACCAGATCCGTGCCATATAACTTAGCCTCGCCAGGCTCAAACCACCCGATAGGAGAACGACACCGCCGACCATACAATGCCTCAAATGGAGCGATCTCGATGCTGGACTGATAACTATTATTGTACGCAAACTCTGTCAAAGGCAAGCACTGGTCCCACTGACCCCCAAAGTCAATCACATAGGCCCTGAGCATGTCCTCCAATATCTGAACTGTACGCTCCGATTGTCCATCAGTCTGAGGGTGAAATGCTGAGCTGAGATCTATCTGAGTGCCCATCTCGTTGTGCAATGCTCTCCAGAAAGTGCGAGGTGAACTGAGGACCTCGGTCTGATATAATGGACACCGGCACACCGTGCAACCTGACTATTTCCCGAATGTAGATCTAGGCTAGCCTCTCAGAAGTTTAAGTAGTAGCCACATGAATGAAATGCACCGATTTGGTCAATCTATCTACAATGACCCAAACCGCGTCAACCTTCCGCAAAGTCTGAGGCAACCCAACCACAAAGTCCATAGTGATGGGCTCCCATTTCCATTCAGTAATGGGCATCTGCTGAAGCAGGCCTCTTGGCCTTTGATGCTCGTACTTAACCTGCTGGCAATTAAGAGACCTAGCCACATACTGCACAATGTCTTTCTTCATCCTCCTCCACTAGTAATGCTGCTTCAAATCATGATACATCTTTGTCGCTCCTGGATGAACAGAATACTGAGAATTATGCGCCTCTGCTAGAATCCTCTCCCTCAGGCCATCAACATCAGGAACCCACAAACGGCCCTAGAGTCTCATAACACCATCCTCGCCCAAAGTAACCTCCTTGTCCCTACCCTGGGCCACTGTCTCCCTAAGCTCTTCCAAGCACGGACCATCGAACTGCCGAGCCTTAGTCTCTCCCAATAACGAAGACTGAGCCACTACATGTGCTAGAATCGACGAGGCTCTGAAAGATATAATCTCACTAGGCGATTAGCGAAGGACTGAATGTCCAAGGCTAGAGGTCTCTCCTGCTGCAATGTAGGCCAAGCTACCTATACTCTCTGTCTTCCTACTCAAGGCATCCGCTACCACATTTGCCTTGCCCAGATGATACAGAATGGTGATATCATAGTCCTTCAACAACTCAAGCCATCTGCGCTGCCTCAAATTAAGATCCCTCTCCTTAAACAAGTGCTGCAAACTGCGGTGGTCTATATAAACCTCGCAAGACACTCCATACAAGTAGTTCCTCCAAATATTCAGGGCATGAACAATCGCCGCCAACTCTAAGTCGTGCACAGGGTAATTCTTCTCATGAACTTTCAGCTGGCGCGAAGTATAAGCAATAACTCTCCCATCCTGCATCAACACGCATCCCAACCCGACGCGTGAAGCATCGCAATACACAGTATATATCCCCGAACCGGAAGGCAATGTCAGAACTGGTGCTGAGGTCAATGGTGACTTGAGCTTCTGAAAGCTCGCCTCACACTCGTCGGACCATCAAAACGGGGCATTCTTCTGTGTATATATGGTTAATGGAGCTGCAATAGAAGAGAACCCCTCCACGAATTGGCGGTAATAGCCTGCTAGGCCCAAAAAGCTCCTGATCTCTGTAGCTGAAGTAGGACGCGGCCAACTCTTAACTGCCTCAATCTTCTGTGGATCAACCTTGATACCCTCTTCGTATACCACATGCCCTAGAAATGCCACAGACTCTAACTCACACATGGAGAACTTAGCATACAGCTTCTGTTCCCGCAAGGTCTGGAGCACAACTCTCAAATAATGCTCATGCTCACCTAAGCTCCGTAAGTAAACCAAAATGTCGTCAATGAAGACAATGACGAAGGAATCAATATACGTCCTGAATACCCTATTCATCAAGTCCATGAATGCTGCTGGGGCATTAGACAAAACAAAGGACATGACCAGGAACTCATAATGGCCATATCTGGTACGAAATGCAGTCTTCGGAACATCTGAAGCCCGAATCTTCAACTGATGATAACCCGATCTCAAATCAATCTTGGAAAACACACGAGCACCCTGCAACTGGTCAAACAAATCATCAATGCGCGGTAGAGGATACTTATTCTTAATAGTAACCTTATTCAACTGGCGGTAATCAATACACATCCACATAGACTCATCCTTCTTCTTCACAAATAGAACTGGAGCACCTCATGGCGATACACTCGTCCTGATGAACCCCTTAGCCAACAACTCCTCCAACTGCTCCTTCAATTCCTTCAACTCCTTAGGAGCCATACGATACGAGGGAATGGAAATAGGCTGAGTATCTGGAGCTAAATCAATACAGAAATCAATGTCTCGATCTGGAGGCATGCCGGGAAGGTTTGAAGGAAACACATCTACAAACTCTCGAACCACTGGCACTGAATCAATAGTTGGGGACGCGGCAATGGTGTCCCGCACATAAGCAAGGTAAGCCAAACACCCCTTCTCGACCATATGACGAGCCTTCACGAAAGAAATGACCCGGTTGGATGCATTAACTGAAGAACCCCTCCACTCTAACCTAGGCGACTCAGGCATGGCTAAAGTAATTATCTTGTCATGGAAATCCAACACAACATGATGAGGAGATAGCCAAACCATGCCTAGAATAACCTCGAAATCAACCATGTCAAGCAATAAAAGGTCGGCTCTGGTCTCGAACCCATAGAAGGTAATCACACAAGACCGATAGACCCGGTCCACCACCAAGGAATCACCTATAGGAGTGGACACATATATGGGAGAACCCAAGGACTCACGAGGAACATCCAAAAAATGAGCAAATAGTACTGAAACATATGAATATGTTGACCCTGGATCAAATAGTACTGAAGCCTCTCTACCACATACTGATATAATACATGTGATCACGGCGTCTGAGGCCACTACATCTGATCTGGCCGGAATGGCATAAAATCTGGCTATAGCACCTGAAGACTGAGCTCCCCCGGAGTGAACAGGAGCTGAATGACCCCCTCCTGGATGGCCTCCCCCTCTAGGACGACCCCTACTGACCTGTCCTCCACCTCTAAGTGGTCGGACTGCTGGTGCTGAACTCGTAGGCTGATAACCCTGATGGACTGTCTTGCCCCGAAACCTGAAATAATCCCTCCTCATATGGCCTAAATCTCCACACTCGTAACACCTCACAGGTGTCCTATCCTGCTGTCCCGAAGAAGAGGCATCATGAATGGTCGGAGTGCAGTGTGAACCCTCTGGCATAGCACTGAAATAAGAACCGGAGGATCTCTGGCGACTTGAATAACCGTTGGGTAAACTCTGGATGGCTGGAGGACGGTAGGAGCGCTCTGGATTGGCACTGACCTGAGGCCTCACTGGAACACCTCGGGGAGGTGATGGAGGTGTTGAATATGAAGGCCTGAAGGGCTGAACACCCCCAAACTGACCTCTGCTCCTAGCTTGGGCATCCCTGAAATCCCCGGAGAGCCTAGCCCTCTTGTACTACTGACCCTGCTCCCTGCTCCTCAACCGGTAAACCTCGATCATGTGAGCAATCTCTACCACGAGCTGATAAGGAGTACCCATCTCCACCTCTCGGGCCATAGTGGCTCTAATACCCGGATGCAACCCAGCCACGAACCTTCGCACTCTCTTCGCATCTGTAGGTAGTATCATAAGTGCATGGCGTGATAGCTCTAAAAATCTGGCCTCATTATCTGTCACTGACAACTGCCCCTGCTCTAGCTGCTCAAACTGACGTCGCAGCTCTTCCCACTCAGAGGGTGGAATATATCTGTCCAAGAACATCTGCGTGAACTGCTCCCAAGTGACAGGAGGAGAATCTGCTGGCCTGCTGAGTGCATAGGACTGCCACCACCTACAAGTTTTGCCCTCTAACTGAAATGTAGTGAAGTCGACTCTATGGGACTCCAAAATCCTCATATTGTGCAGTTTGTCCCTGCACCTATCGATGAAGTCCTAGGCGTCCTCACCCCGCTCACCCCCGAAGAATGGAGGGTGCAATCGATTCCATCTATCTAACATCTTCTGCTAATCGCCCTCTACAACTGGTCTGGGCTCTGGTGCTGCTACTACAGGCTGGACCCTACCCACGGGCGGTGTACCCGGGGTATAATGTGTTGTTGCTTCTTGTCTTGCGGCCTAGGCAGTAGGGGTCTGAACTCCCCCTCCCACCTGTGAAGTGGCAGGATCTGCTGGAAATAACCCAGCCTGGTACATGGTGTCCATGAATCTCATCATACGGCCCATGACCTTCTGGAAGCCTGGCGTTGTCATAAAGTCCACTAGGGCATGTGCTACTGGAGGGACCTCATCCTGCTCTTCTATGATAGGGTCCCCTGGTGGTGCGACTGGTATAGCTCTGGGACGCCTTCGTCCCCTACCTCGGGCAGGTGCCCTACCCCTGCCTCTACCACGACCTCGAACGGCGGGGGTAGCGGCATCTCCCAGATCAGGAACATCGGATGCACGCGTCCTTACCATCTGTGAGAGAATAGAAGAACAAGATTGAGTACATCATCGATTGCATGATAGAATATGAACAAAGAGTGGTTTCCTAACACCCTATAGCATCCTAAAGATAAGTACAGACGTCTCCGTATCGATCCGCAAGACTCTACTGGGCCTGCCCGTGACTTGTGAGACTTACGTGAACCTAGAGCTCTGATACCACGTTGTCACGACCCAAAATCCTAACTCAGGTCGTGATGGCGCCCAAAAACGGAGTTAGGCAAGCCAACATAAATTTCACTAAGTGTCCTTTTTATTTGATTAAATAGTTCACCAAATTACTGAATTTAACGGGTTAAAACATGATCTCGAAAGATAATGACCCAGTGGTAGATAAACCAGCCATGAAGAAGCGTGAGCTGATATACGAGCATATATGTAAGTACAACCCAAAATCTCAAAATAACCACTACGTGTTGATAAGTTGGTATTTTACCAACTTATCTCCTCTCAATATCTAGACTTTGGTATAATTTTGATAGCAAAACTAGGACATTTTCTAAGGTTTATTGGCAATTTTTAGGTATTATATGGTTGGAGAAGAAATGGAAGAAATCAAGTCAAAATAGGTCAAAATGAGGAAAAATGACTGAAGCCAGATGTTCTTCGCGATCGCAAGGTTTGGTCTGTGATCGCAGAAGTCAAGGAGATTGTGAACCGCGATCGCAGAACTGGTTCAAGCGTTCGCGGAGAAGAAATGTTATGCCTGCTCTGAAGTGTGCTACGCAATCGCAAGAATGGTCACGCAATCGCAGAAGTTAAAGAGTTCATTCTACGCGATCGCAGAGTGTCCTCACGCGATCGCAAAAAGTTAAAAGGAGAACCTTCGCGATCGCAGATGTTTCTATGCGATCGCGGTGAATTAAATATGGGAGAAAATCTGGGCAGTTTCGACATTTCACAATTCATCCCCAACCCATTCATATACTCGACCTAGCAGATATCTTGGCATATCTTTGGACATAATTTTCAGTTTTGTAAATATAATTTTGAGAGAGAAGAACAAGTCTTGAAGCTAGGGCTTAACACACACACTTGGGTCTTGAAGATTTCATCATTTTGGTTAAGGATTTCTTACCCATTTATGTTTATTTCTTCATTTCCTTGTTTTGTATTGAATATCTAAGTGTGTAGTATTTTTCCAACACTTGAATCTTGTTTATGGGAATATTCATATTGAAAGTGTGGATTAAATACCTTGTTGTGCTTATGTATTGAATGATTTTATTATATTTATGAAGTGGGTGTTTGTTATTTTAATTATTCTTGTTCTTTAATGTTTCCAAAGGGATTAGCTAACCCTAGGACTCGCCCATTAGCTCCGAATTAATTTTGGAAAAGATTATTTGGAGTTGGGAAAGATTAATTAACAAGAACTTGAGGATTTAACCCTCATTGTATAGATTCTACCTAGGAATAGGATTGATCTACTTGTAGCCAACCCGTAAGTGCTTAATCTCCTAATTGGGCTAGGAATAATTCATTTAGGAAGTCTTGTTAGTATTTAAGAAAAGCTAATTAAGAAATATTATCCGTGGCTAATTAACATAACTCACTCATATTTGTAAAATCGTAAAATACATTGGATCGTTACTTGAGTGTAATTTCCGACGCATTCATTCTTGTTGTCATTGATCATTTTACTCGCTTTCTAGGTTAGTTTATATTTTCGCATTTAGCGATAAACAATTATCAAAAACCCAAAATCTTAATTATTTGGCATTGCGCGATAAGCGATAACTCTCCAGCATTCCTAATCGCCCTCATATTGTTCTCTGTGGGATTCGACCCCAATCTTGTTGGGTTACTATATTTGACAATGATCGCTTGCACTCTTTTAAGGTGTAAATTGAGCGTATCACGTGCGTGCCAAGAACTAGTGTCACGAGTGTCACGGCAATCTAGCTGAATATACAAGAGACAAAATATATATACAATCCCACAATCTGAAATTAGTAGACGGGAAGATAATCAAAATAAGACTCCATGGCGTTGCAGAGGATCGTCAGGATAAAGCAACTCACCGTGAATTCAGGCCCGTACAGTCAATATCTTTCCCCGGTCTGATAACCAGATGCACCTGCCTTAGAACCTGTACAGTTAAGTATAGAAGTGTAGCATGAGTACATTAGTAAATATGTAACTAGTGAGTATCCCGTCTAATCTCGAAGAAGTAGTGATGAGAGGTCGACTTGACACTCACTAAGGTCAAACAATAATAATATAAGACAGGATATAATGAAATGCAGTAGATATGTGAGGCAGTAAGCAGCAGATACACATCAAGTACAGAAATCCAAGTAACTACTGAGAATAACAACAATGTACACTTTCCTTTCCCCCCCAAATATCACTCAACTTAATATCAATGAAAACAATACCAAATAGCCAAGCACAAACAAGGGTAAGACAACCGACCGGAGTCGTAATGAAATAACTTATTGGACGTAAAGCTTCCCCCGTTCGCGAATCATACCTGTGACTCGGGTGCTGACACATTTATACTGAATTACTATAAAGCTCCCCTCGATCGCGAATCATACCTGCGACTCAAGTGCTGACTCTTATACCAATTTATCATAACGCTCCCCTCGATCGCGAATCATACATGCGACTCGAGTGTTGACTCTTACACATATACATATATATATATCGAATTTATCAATAAGCTCAGTAGGGCTATACTTGCAACAAGGATTGATTGATTGGGAATTCAATTGCAACTTTCCACATTTTCATACTATTTCAAAAGTAATCTGCAACTCAAAATACAACCAAAGATACATATAAAGCAAGTAGAGACATACTTGTGAGCCCTAGAGCTACCCGACATAGCATAATAGTCGCTACGTACGGACTCTCGTCACTTTGTACGCACGTGGTCCCCGAAACAATTACACACAGCATATAGAACACCTATGGGGACAATTCCCTCTTACAAGGTTAGAAAGGAGACTCACCTCGTGTCGAATCTATCCCTCGGACCAAGGACGCGCCCGGAACTCCGAACTCTACACCCGAGGACTCGCAACTTGCCAAACATGGTACAATCATATCAATTTATGCTCAAAGGAGGGAAAGTATCCTATATATTCAATAATTCAACATTCTTGAAGAACTCCCAAATTTCAAACCCGAGCCCGCACGCTCGGATTCCGAAAATTCTCGAAGGAATCACTCACCCATAGCCTAAGGATCATTAATATGTAATTTCTACTTGAATTCATATCCATAAATAGACAATTCACCAATTTTCCTCAAGAACCCTAAGTACTACCCAATCCTTTATTTTCAATGATTTAGTAGGGAATTTAACTAGTAATTCATATTTGAAACTAGTATAAGAGTGGAATTAACTTACCTCTTTAGTAGCTAGGTCGTGGGATATTTTCTTTAAGCTTCCAAGTCTCTAATGGTGGAGGAAAAATAAAAGAAGGGGGTGAGATCCCGTATTTTAAAAGAAGTGCACTGCCTAGCTGCCCCTTCATCGCGATCGCGACAAGGGGCCCACAATCGCGAAGGCCAATGGCCCAGGCCCCTGAGGCCCTTCTATGCGAACGCAGTAAGGGGCCCGCGATCGCGAAGGCTAGCCAGATGGACCTCCGCGAACCGGTGGATATCGTGCGAACGCGAAGAGTAAACAGGCCTGGTCCCGTCCTACCACTATGCGAACGTGGAGACAAGGGTGCGATCTCGAATGTCAGGGATCCAACCCAGCGCAACCGCGGGGAGGAGGGTGCGATCGCGAAGGTCAGGGACCCGACACATCGCGATTGCGGAGGGGACTTCAGGAACCTATAGAGCATTCAGCCTCCCAGCCCCACTCCTTCTTCGCGAACGCGGCCCCCCTTCCGCGATCGCGAAGAAGGATACCAAATAGAGAAATTTTTAATTTCTTAAATTTAGCTTCCGGGGGTCCACAACTCACCCGAGCCCCTCGGGACCCCGTCCAAAGGCACTGGTAAGTCTGTATTCATGATATGGACTCGCTCGAATTTCCAGAACGTGAAAACAACAAAAAAACTCAAAATTCGACCCCTAAACCAAATTGAATCAAACTCAAGAACTTCAAGTTCTTGATTTCTATAATGATGCGCCAGACCGACCTATACTACTTGGGATGACTTCAAATTTTGCAGGCAAGTCATGAATGACATAACGGAACTATCCTGATCTCGAAATTTCGTTCGAACCTCGATAACATAAAATCACGTCCCAAGCCAAATTTCAAACTTAAGGAAATCTTGATTTCCATATTGGGTGCCGAAATGCTCCCAGGTCATCGAAATCCCATTCCGAACATACGCCCAAGTCCCAATTTATCATACGAAGCAATTGAAAAAGTCGGAACTCATTTCCGAGGTCGTTTGCTAAAAATGTTGACCGAAGTCAAACTTGGCAAAAAAACCCAACCTTAAGGAACCAAGTGTTCCTATAGCACTCTAAACACTTCTGAATCTCGAACCACCCATCCCCGCAAGTCATAAATCACACGAAGCCGCTATGAGAATCATCATTTAGGGGAATGGGGTCCTAATACGCAAAACGACCGGTCGGGTCGTTACAAAAAGCATGGTAGAAACAAGATGAATTGAGATACCAAAAGAAGCATATTATTATTTAAGCTTAAAATTAAATTGAGGACATACCAGTTGAGAGATAATAAGAACAAAGTGAAGAGTAAGAGAGTATAATACTCAGTCTTGGCTTGCATCCGACTGAGAGGAGACAATGTTTAAAAAGGAGAGCAAGAAAGAGTATGTGTGTGTATGAGAGAAGGTTCAGAGCAAAGTCTGTTCGTGTCTTATGCTAATAAGAGAGTAGAGTATACATAGTTTTGAAAACACGCAGAAATATAAGGTAACAAGTAAAGTTCAGCATAATTATAGGAGTAAATTACAATTAGAATCCAATCAATGTAAGTACTCCCTTTGATTAAGGAGTCATAGTTCAAACAGATACAATAGTGATAAACAAGGAAAGAAGACTAATTTAAGAACTGATTTTACCACATAAGGGGTGGTAAAAGTATAGAGCATATGATTGAGTCTAAGTACAGAATACACCAATTAAGGAAAGTATATAAGAATTAATTTGACAGCTGGTTCATTCACAAAAATAAGGCAAGACAAGTTTAATTATGGAAATCAGTAAGAGAATCTCGGGTGAGATTCAACACAAAGAATCAGTATCAATCAAGGAAGATATCATACAAGTCAAGAAATACTCGAAATCAGGCAATCAGTATCACTCAAAGAAGAATATCACATATTTAAGAAAATACTTCAAAAATCAGGCAATCAGTATTACCCAAAGGAAAATATCGGTAAAGCATATAGTGTAAAACCAATAAAACACTAATCAGAGAGATTCAAAATTGCAAAACGATACTAGAAGAACACATATTAAGCAAACATCAGAAACCCTAATCACAAAATTAGGGATTCATATATGAAAAAAACATATAATGAAAGGAGCCAGTAGACAATCATAGTTTAGGCATGAGCGACGAAGAATCAAAACCCTAACAGTGATTATAGAGTAAGAAATCACAGGAACACATAAAATATACGCGAAAGCAGTAGCCATGTTTAGAACAGGTAAACAATGTTGCGAAATAGACTCAGACTCACAGATTGAACGCAGAAGTTTAGGGGGGTTTTATCAAAAATGACTCAAATAGAATTAAAAGGCTCAAATAACATTTAAACATGATAAAATCATAAAATAGTGCAGAGAAATTAGAAGGAAACTATTTTGTAAAAGATTTTGAAACCCTAGTTTTAGAAGTGAAGAAATCATTTTAGAAACAAGAAGATATTTGAAGAAAACATGTAAAAATCTCATAATACACACATATCTTTTACATATCTAAAGATATCGGAGGGTTCAGAGTTAGGGTTTCCAAAGAGAACCCAGAAAGGAAGAAGAAAACTCCAAAATATTACCGGTCTTAGCCAAAAAGTGGTAGATCTTACTCGAATGGCCATAGATGGCCGGAAAAATGGCATGAGATCGGAGAGGTGATCTGAACCGACTCTGGTTCACTTGAGAGCCTCAAAACAAGGACACACGTTCAAGGGGGAGCCATAAGGATGGTAGGAGGTGAGACCACCATGGATTCCGGCAAGGACGTGGCCGGAGAAGGGAGGTCATGGGCAGGTGGAGCATTTTAGAGAGAGAGATGAGAGAGTTGAGAGAGGCGGCTGAGTGAAATGAGAGGGGGGAAATGAGAGACCGGGGGGGTAGTCACTTAGGTCCTAATTTGGTAAGGGGTGATCTAGACCGTTGATTAAAATTAATCAATGGTTCAGATTGAGTAAGGGATTGGGTCGGGTGGTTGTAAAGACTGGGCTTGGGTCTGTTGGGTTAATTAGATTGGGTTAGGGGTCTGGTTTAATAAGGTTAGAATTTAAATAAGGAATGGCTAATTATTAAATACCCAATTAAAATTAACTAAAATAATTTATAAAATAGCTAATAATTTTACAAAGTGAAACTGATACTTAGTAAATTAAATTAAAATGATTAATTAGTATTAAAAAATATAAATGACCAATTACTGGATAAAAATTGTATAAAATACATGATTAGGCTATAATTGCAAAGTTATTACAATTATAGCCAAAGAGTACCAATTTGGCTAATTATAAAATAATTTGGTCTTAATAGGACCCAAAAATAATACATTAAGTCAAGAAATATTTTTAAAACCATTTGTAATACAATTTCGTAATTAAATATTAGGAATAAAATACTGGATAAATTAAAAGAAATTAATAAAAATATGGGGAAAATTATAGAAAAATACCAATTGCTATGAAAGCTTGATTTTGAAGGTATATATGCAAATTACAAATATCTTAAGAAAAAATTGGGTATCAACAGCTGCCCCTCTTTACCCGGGAAGGATGAAAGAGTTGTCGGGTAAAGATATGATGGCCAATTTCGACCGAGCGAAACGATTTGGAGAGATTGAGGCTGCACCCTGGTTTTTGAGTTGCCTACATATCCTTGGTTTTACAGGAACCAGGCCGTATGTAGTTTAGGAGTCATCGGCGAAGTATACCGATGAAGGTTTTACAAGAAGAGACTCAACATATAGGGCTGGATGAGTGAACGGTTTGCGGGAGTGGTTAGGAGAACTAGAGCGGGACCGCTCCTGCTAGGATAGCTGTCGCTTGCCGAGTTACCTGCAAATAAAACAATACAAGCGTATATTGTGCGTAAATTTAAACGTGATGCAAGTTCCCGTCGGACTATGAATGTTGTATTTGGACGGTTAAGGATGTTTGTCCTCAGACCATGCCGTCCTAGGCTATGAATTATTTGCTGAAGGATTTGCAGGCCATAAAATGATGTTCTCGGGCCATGAAGATGGTGCCTCTGAATGATGACGCCTTTGAATAATGATATGCAAAATTGAGAGAGATCCTCAGGCCATGACATTGTGTTCTCGGGCCATGAAGATGGTGCCTCCGAATGATGACGCCTTTGGACAGGTTGGCGATATTTTAGCCCATGAAATGCAATAATGTGATGCGGACAAGATAGAGCTTAGTCTTGAAAATTTAAGGGTAGAGCTTAGCCCGGAAAAAAAAAGCGAAGTAAATAGTGCTTGAGAGACAGCGCTTAGTCTCGATGAAAAAGTAAATTGGAGGCAGGGCTTAGCCTCATGCAGGTAGGAAGGCAAAAAGGTAGCTTTATGAAAATGGAGGTAGAGTTTAACCTCATGCAGACAGAGAGAGAGCTTAGTCTCGGAAGGCATAAAGGTAGACTTATGAAATGGAAGGCAGAAAAGTAGCCTTATGCAGATGGAGGTAGAGCTTAACCTCATGCAGTTGGAGACAGAGCTTAGTCTCGGAAGGAAGAAAGGTAGCCTTATGAAGATGGAGGTAGAGCTTAACCTTATGCAGATGGAGACAGAGCTTAACCTCATGCAGATGGAGACAGAGCTTAGTCTCGGAAGGCATAAAGGTAGACTTATGAAATGGAAGGCAGAAAAGTAGCCTTATGCAGATGGAGACAGAGCTTAGTCTCGGAAGGCAGAAAGGTAGCCTTATGAAATAGTAAATAAATAACAATAGAGTTTCTTAGCTGGTAGCAGATTGCAGTATTGTGGTCGTTACGAGCATTATGACTACGGAGAATTGTTTTGTTTGTGATGATAGAAAATGTCGGCGGATGTACTCAGACTAGTCATGTCATCATACCACCATGAAAATATGTCCTCATACTCCTTCAAATTTTTTGTGTATTCCTTCTTTTATGATGGCGACAAATGAATGCTAGTACGTGTTTCCTTGACATTCTCTGAATCCCCCAGTTTGACAACCTCGGTCTTGTCCAAGTTGGACGTGGGTCAGTTCTCGAAATTCTCAACTTTTTTGACAATTTCATCAGGTATATCATCTTCTTCTTCTGAATCGATGTCCGTTTGTTGCGTTGTCTCATTGCATGTCACAGTCATCGGTTCATCAAGACAAGTAATTGTAATGTTGTATAGATAGAGTAATGAGAGAAAAATGATAATAATAAATATTGATTCATAAAACATAAAAGTGCTTTTGATAAGTTAAATAAATGTCTTGAACATTGAAGCTCTTATTGCATAAATGATAATGCGGAAAAGGAAATCATTTAGTAAAAGTCAATGAACAATGCTTGTATAGCCTTGCTACCCCGAGGCTCGTCGGGCCCTAGCTGTTCTGATAATCCAGTTCTTAAGAGATGCTCGTCTGCTCATGGCCTGGATGGAAGGGCCTTCCCCTCCTCCTTAAAAGTGACGCAACAATCCATGTCATCGTCTTCCAGAAATAAGTTCTTCAGCGCTGCCAGTGCCTCTTCTACCTCTGATCTCCATATAGTATCGGCCTGCTGAAAGGTCTGCTCCAGATGTGGTATTGGTTGTTCCAATGGGTAATAAGGACCGCACCAAGGCGGCGACCAGTTCTTGAACTCTTCCCAAGTATATTTGTACCCTAGACCAAAGGTAGTGCCATGGTGCTTGTGATATATCGGTTTGGAGATTCCTTGGATGTTCTTGTCGAGTCCCTTGCCAGGCTCGTACCCTCTCCAGTTCATCATACGTGCTATTTTATTGTCCCACCATTTTTCTTTGTCTATTGCATTAAGCCGTTCAATGTGGTAGTAGGTATCTCCACTCAACTTCCTTCTATCTTCGACCACCGGAATAGCCTGGCGACTGTAAATAGGATTGCTTCCGTCTTCGTGGATGATTACTTCTAATGGTTCCATTCAAATTTCACTGCCTGATGCAGCGTTGATGCCACGGCCCCAGCGGCATGTATCCATGGTCGTCCTAGTAGCAGATTGTAGGATGTCGATATGTCTATCACCTGAAAATCGACTTCGAACCATGTAGGACCTATTTGCAAATAGAGACTGATCTCGTCGATGGTGGACCTCGGAGAATCGTCGAAAGATTTCACGTTCATAGATCCTTGTTTTATTTCGTACCACCCTTTGCCCAATTTCTTTAGCGTTGTCAACGGACAGATGTTAAGGCCGGATCCCCCGTCGATCAGAATCCTGGTGATGAAGTAGTCCTCACATTGCACAGTGGTGTGCAGTGCTTTGTTATGACGTAGCTCTTCAGGAGGCAGCTCGTCCTCGTGGAAAGTGATCTTATGACTCTCCAATATTTGACCTATCATATTGGCCATTTCCCCACTAGTGATGTTATTTGGCACATATGCTTCGTTCAGCACTTTCATTAAAGCATTCATGTGCGTCTCTGAATTCTGCAACAATAACAGAATGGATATTTGGGGTGGGGTTTTGTTCAACTGATCGTTGACTGAGTATTCTTTGGCTTGCACCTTTCTCCAAAGGTCATATGGGCCTGTCTCAATGAGGGGTGGCCTGTTGGAAGCCTGTTTTCTTGATTCTGCCAAATGTTCTGGTGTGTAGACCCAGCCGGTCTTTGTCATACCCTGTGCCGCAGTAGATTCTTCGACTTTGACCTTGCATGTCCTTCTTGCCTCTGCTACATAATCCCATGGTACAAAATTAGTGTAGAAGGGTGGCGTGGTTAACATCACCACTGTGATTGGTGCAGTTATCTTTACTTCGAAAGGAACATGTGCCTTAGCAGGTGGCATAACCGCAACCTCGAATGGTACAGGCGCATTCGCAAGTGGCATAACTTCGACCTCAATCGGCGCAGGTGCCTTTGCGGGTGGTGTTGCTTCGAACTCCAAAGGTACTGACATAGCTTCCTCAGCATCTCCAGATGGCTGAATCTGGACTATGATTGGATTAAGAGTAATTACTGGCTTCTTTGGGTTATCACCTTCTATGATCAACCCAATCGACCCCTCTAGGTCCCAAACTTCTTCTACCTCGATCATGTGGATGCCTCCACCCTTATGGTCTGGGAGTGGATTGTTGCGGACATTGGGAGCAGATTCCTTTGCTACAATGATCTTGTTGTCGATCAGGGACTGTATCTTATCCTTTAGGGAGCGGCATTCATCAATTATGTGTCCCTTCATGCCAGAGTGGTATGCGCAGGACTTGTTTGGGTTAACCCATTGAGAGGGATTCTCAAGGTTGGCAGCAAGGATGGGAGTGACATAACCAGCCGTTTTCAGTTTCTCATACAACTGGTCGATAGGTTCAGTAATGGCGGTGTATTATTTAGGAGGTGCGCGATTAAAGTTTGGTCGAGGTTTAGGGATGTTTTGGCGAGCAGGGGGTGACTGATAGTGGGACGGTTGAGAGTTATAGGCATGGTAAATAGGAGCGGGATGGGAATATCTGGGAGATTGCGGCTGATAGGTGGGTGGTGGAGATGACTGATATGTTGATGGAGGTGCTGATTGGTATGTAGGCGAGGGTGCTTGGTATGAAGGGGCTGGCTGATTTGTGAGTTGTGTTGTTTGGTAGGTTTGATATTTCAGTGGGGATTTGGTTCTCTGTGCAACCATCATGGCTCCCATATCCCTCTTCTTGGACACACCGCCAGACTGTAGGGCCTTATTTGTAGCTTGTAAGGCTTCAAAGTTGGTGACCATACCACTTTTGATTCCTTCCTCAATTCTTTCACCCACTTTGATAATATCAGAGAACTTGTGGTTCTCGATCACCATTAACCGCTCATAGTATTGTGGATCTTGAGCTCGGACAAAGAACTTATTCATTTGTTCTTCATCTAGGTCGGGCCGGACTTTAGCAGGTTCGGATCTCCAGCGAGTAGCATACTCGCGAAAAGTTTCCGTAGGCTTATTCTTCAGATTCTTAATGTAGAACACATCTGGCGCGTTCTCTGTATTAAACCTGAACCGGTCCATGAAGTCGGACGCCATGCTTACCCAATTCGACCACTTCCTGGGGTCTTGGCTGATGTACCAAGACAGAGCATCTCCGGTTAAGCTCCTCATAAACTGCTTCATTCGAATCTTTTCATCCTTCCCTACTCCAACCAGTTTGTCACAGTAGGTCCTCAGATGAACCCTCGGATCACTTGTACCATCGAACATCTCGAACTTAGGAGGTTTGTACCCCTTGGGTAGTTCGACATCGGGATGTATGTAGAGGTCTTCATAGTTCAGTCCTTCAACTCCTTTACTTCCCTCAACGCCTTGAACCCGGCTGGTTAGCTTTTTGAGTATCTCATCCAGATTCTTGATAAGAAAATCCTTCTCACTGGATTCGGGTGTGTACAAAATGGGTTGGGTGGAGTATGGCATGGTCTCCACATAGATGGGGTTGTTGTGATGGCCTGGTGCCTGGGTGTAAATATGGTCATTTGTGGAGTTTTGCGGTTCAGGGATGATTATCGGGGTATTTCTCGGAGCGTGGCAGGTATTGTGCTGGTGCTGTGGTGGGAAAGTTTGATTTTTCGGTGGAGTTATGTGATGATGAGTGCTGGGAAGATTTTGCTTGTTTGGGATATTCTAAGGAGGTATGGGATTTTGAGCGACGTAAGGGACACTAAATGAGAAAGATAGGTTTGCCAAATTCCGAACTTGCTAAAGCTCCCCTTGGAGCTTCACCAACCATTGATATAGCTACGACATAGCCTCGTTCGGAACCCAAGTACCTTGCCCAGTGACTAGGAAATAGGTTTGCCCTTGAATTGAAGTGATGAGGTCGGAACAACCAGGGATGGAGTTATTCGATCACAATGGATTCCGTGCCTGAATGTAATGTGCAGTCTAGCCAGGGAAATAAGATTTTCCTTTTCTTAAAAAAGAAAAAAACCGGAACCAGAAGTTAAAATTTTGGTAGATAGGGATCCCGTAAAAACATCATTCGAGGAATGGGCCAGACCGGGTCATTTCTCAAGAACAATAGTTATCGCCCTCTCGTCACGCTTGTCGACAACCCGCTTTCTATCCCTCGAGAACTCAGTGGAAGAAGAGGAATCAAGTCATGCAGTCATAAATCCAATCCTTGCTCCCGCAGTCAGTCCTTGGGGTTGATCTCCAGGTTCTGATTCTGCCTCATCTATCCTGAAATATTTTTGTATTTTCTGAGTGATAACGAGAGAAAAAAAATTGGGTCAAAAGAAAATGCCATTTTGGAGTTTTATCAACAATTTGCTTGTGTAGGTGGCGATCCGGTATTTTCTGAATCCTTATGTAAGGAATTACAAAAGAAATCTGTCTACGGTTCCATTGCGTGTGCTCGGGAGTAGAGTTGGCGCATCTGATCTTTCTTCTTCAGTTCCAGGTATAAAGAGCTAGCACTAAGATACTAAAATAATAAACAATAAATGAAGTCACTAATGGCCATTGGCCTTATTACATGATAAAGAGAAAAGAAATCCTATCTTACTTGGTCCCAGAAGGACCTTCCCCAGACTCGGCATCCTTGATTCCCTCAAACAGGCTCCCCAACTCTCGAAGTCCTAACAGTAGATATGCTCTGGCCAGATGTCCACCTTCATTCCCCTTATCCTTTTTAAATCTTCAACCCTCTTGATGATCTTTCCTTCCAACTCGACTATGCCTCGCTCCAAGTATTCCAGCTTTCTGCTGGAACGGATGATCATGTCTTTCCATTCTTCAATCAACCCTTTTTTGGTTTCGTGTATCTCATGGTGCTCGTTCTCGCATTCACGGATCCTCTTGCACAGTTGATTATACTTGACTTGAGCTTCAGCCTTTTCATCTATGATCATGTTGCCTCGGATGAACCCTGGCCTGCCTAGACCATCCAAGTTGTCTTCTAACCACCCTGAGTAGAAAGGTGTACAGCCTGCATGATATCTGTCTGGTTCGATCGTGTCCTTTTCCATTATGATCTTATAGTGCCACATGTGTTGGGCTTGGCACTTGTGAGCAGTATCACCATCCTGAAAGTCGGCTCGGAAATGGCTCATCTTGTCAACCCTTGGTATAATTTTCTTACTTCCTGCTTGTCTCATAACCCGGAGAGGGACGTAAGGATATGTTCCTCTCAAACCAATTAGCACCAAGAATGGTGAATCCCTAGACCTGACCATGAATTCATCTATTGGAAACCACTCGGACATCCAATGTACTTGCTCCTCAGTCAGATTATCGAAGAACTCTACCATTCTTTGGCAGTCTCGAGCTAAGCAAACCTGTCGGGAATGTATGTCATTCGCTTTGGGTGATGGAAAGCGATGTGGTCGTCCCATGGCCTTCGCGGAAATTCTTGTCAGTACTGGCCCTTTTGGAGATGTTCTAAGAACCAGAGTTGTAGTAACAAGTTACAGCCTTCGAAGTGCTTAGCTCCCTTATGACAGTGTTCTAAGGCTCGATAAATATCTGAGATAATCATAGGGACGATTCTGAAAGTCTTTCCATCAATTCCCTCCATCAAGGTTTGGGTTACCATATCCAGCCTAGTGTGGATCCTTTCATTCTTTGTTGGAAATACAATCAACCCCAAGAAGCAAACAATGAAGAAGAATACCCTACGGTGAATGTGTCCCAAAGATGTATGGCGAATTCGTCATGATAGGTACGGTATGACTTGATGTGACCGTACCTTTCATACAAATACTCGAAAGGAATGTACGACTTCTTCAAACACTCTAACTTTGCCTTCTTCTTCAAACCCATCATTTTCAAGAAACCTTTGCCCGTGCGGTCTTCAGGCATTAACAACCCAGGAGTTTCCCAAACTAATCCTGCCAGTCCTCTTATTTCCTCTAGCAATGGTGTCATTTCAATGTCCCCAAAAAAAAAGACGGCTTCCCACCCCGTAAAGGTTATTAAAGCGAGTGTTGGTCAACGACCTCTATTGCGTGTTGTTACTCGCCCCTTCCTAATAGTCCTGGAAGAGATTAGGACCTCTATCTATAAGGGAAGTTCTAGGCAAACCCTTAGGTTCAAAGGAAAAATGCTAAGGCGACAGACAAAAACATATAGGACTGCAATTAATGGGAACATAGAAAAGCAGATAAAAAGGCTCAAGTTTACATCCACAAGTAATGCAAATAGACAGCACGACTCAAACACAATTAAGGGCAGTATTTAAATTCAGAATCCTAAGACATGGTGTCTAGGTGAGTTCAGAATATAACAGATATGCAAACTTGTTTTTTATAATTCAGAAAGGGGTCCTAATCAGTTTTGCCTACTAATTTAACATGTTGAGGATTAAAAAACATATACAAAGAGGCAGATTTCCAGTTTTAAACAAGTTAATCACCTAATGCTTGCCTAGGTATGAGACAGTATACCAGCTACCAGAATTATTTAGAGAGAGATTGTTTGGAATTATACTACCTAAACATGTTATTCTAGGTGTTCAGAACTCAGAATTATTACCAGTATATTACGAGAATTGATTGAAGTTGTTTTTATCAGTAATTAGACTAGGTGTGTTTAAGCTAGTATGAATGAAATCCTAAGGACATGGTATCTAATGCACAGAGATGCAGAATGATGTATATGCTGAACCTAAGCAGGATTTTCTAGATGCAAAAACATTACAACATTTAAACACGATTTCAGAGGATGTAAAAATGACAGGTTCATTAGTGTTGTTTATCCTAAAACAGGATTTCTAAGTGTGCATGGCTGCAGGAAATATGATTTATAGAAGATACCAGTTATTAGCACATTTATTCTAGCACAGGATTTTCTATGTGATATGACAGTAAAATGTGCTGAAACAGTAGGCATAAGACCTAGGAGGCATGATTTCTAATGCATGATCTTGAATATATGAGTCCTAAACATGATTTCTATTGCGCAAATAGGGAATATAAACCTAATAGCATGATTTCCACCCTTTAATATCTATAGCACGCATAGTTACCCCTTTCTCTTTTCACTATCCATCCCAAAGAGTTGTTTACAATAGTTATTACGACCATTTGCATAAATTACATAAATGAATAAAGAAAAGAAGAAGTTACACTATAGGGATCCTACTGATAGGCCCAAAGTCTCCAGAATTTCTCAATGCCATTAGTGTTCACAGCCTTTCATATAATCCAGTTGTGTCAGAGTTCCCTAAGGATCTCAAGTGATCCCGGGCAGTGCTCACACCCAAATTTTCATAACCATACTGAGTAAATGCAGTGTGTAAGGAAAAGCTCTAATGCATCATAGTTCAGAGGGATCTCATAGGGATCCCAAAGCAGTCACACATTAGAGGGGAAGAACCTAGATTTCTAAGAGTAGAGTGAGAGTGCTTGATATAGTTTTGAAAAGTTTGAGTTGGGAAACAATTTTTGAAACAACTTGTTTTGAAATAAGTTTGCAGAATAGTAAGAGAGTTTCTTAGAGAAAACAATTTTGAGAAGGAAAGGGAAGAGAGCAATCAGAATAACCAGTCAACACAAAACAGCACACATGGTACAAAGAAACATTTAACAATCAGAAACAAGGAAGAAGGGGGTTGGGGAAAAATAGATGACAGATGAGAGTGAATACACAATAGGCAGAATTGCATATAAGTGAGAATCAGAAAAAGTCCTGGGGGGGGGGGGGGGGGGGGGGGGTATTACAGACTTGTACAGAACCTAAATAACCACAGAAACTATTTCAACACGAAGATGTTCATGCCAGGAACCAACAGAATCATGTTGAGGGGTGCTAAAATGGGGGTAACATGCTGAGTTTAAGGGAAAGGGTACAGTTTAATAATCATACTAGCAAAGTAATAAAGTAGACATGCTAATTACAAGGTTAATGACAAAACCATAAGTAAAAGCATGGTAGAAACAAGATGAATTGAGATACCAAAAGAAGCATATTGATTTTTAAGCTTAAAACTAAATTGAGGACATACCAATTGAGAGATAATAAGCACAAAGTGAAGAGTAAGAGACTATAATACTCAGTCTTGGCTTGCAGCCGACTGAGAGGAGACAATGATTAGAAAGGAGAGCAAGAGAGAGTATGTGTGTGTGTGAGAGAGAAGGTTCAGAGCAAAGTCTGTTCGTGTCTTATGCTAATGAGAGAGTAAAATATATATGGTTTTGAAAACAGGCAGAAAAATAAGGTAACAAGTAAAGTTCGGCATAATTATAGGAGAAAATTACAATTAAAATCTAATCAATGTAAGTACTCCCTATGATTAAGGAGTCATAGTTCAAACGGATACAATAGTGATAAACAAGGAAAGAAGACTAATTGAAGAACTGATTTTACCACATAAGGGGTAGTAATAGTATAGAGCATATGAATGAGTCTAAGTACAGAATACAACAATTAAGGAAAGTATATAAGAATTAATTTGATAGCAGGTTTATTCACAAAAATAAGGCATGACAAGCTTAATTATGGAAATCAGTAAGAGAATCTCGGGTGAGATTCAAATCACAGAGAATCAGTATCAATCAAGGAAGATATCATACAAGTCAGGAAATACTCGAAATCAGGCAATCAGTATCACTCAAAGGAGAATATCACATATTTAAGAAAATACTTCGAAAATCAGGCAATCAGTATTACCCAAAGGAAAATATCATTAAAGAATATAGTGTAAAACAAATAAAGCACTAATCATAGAGATTCAAAATGGCAAAACGATACTAAAAGAACATATATTAAGCAAACATCAGAAACCCTAATCATGAAATTAGGGATTCATATCAGAAAACAGCAGATAATGAAAGGAGCTAGTAGACAATCATAGTTTCGGCATGAGCGACGAAGAATCAAAACCTAACAGTGATTATAGAGCAAGAAATCACAGGAACACATAGAATATACAAGAAAGCAGTAGCCATGCTTAGAACAGGTAAACAATAATGCGAAATAGACTCGGACTCACAGATTGAACCCAGAAGTTTAGGAGTTTTTATCAAAAATGAATCAAACAGAATAAAAAAGGCTCAAATAACATTTAAACGTGATAAAATCATAAAATAGTGCTGAGAAATTAGAAGTAAACTATTTTGTAAAAGATTTTGAAACCCTAGTTTTAGAAGTGAAGAAATCGTTTTAGAAATAGGAAGATCTTTGAAGAAAACATGTAAAAACCTCATAATACACACAGATCTGTTACATATCTAAAGAAATCGGAGGGATAAGAGTTATGGTTTCCAAAGAGAACCCATAAAGGAAGAAGAAAACTCCAAAATATTACCGGTCTTAACCGGAAAGTGGTAGATCATACTCGAACGATCATAGATGGCCGGAAAAATGGCATGAGATCGGAGAGGTGAGTTGAACCGCCTCTGGTTCACTTGAGAGCCTCCAAACGATGACACACGTTCAAGTGGGGAGCCATAAGGCTGGTAAGGTGAGACCACCATGGATTCCGGCAAGGAGGTGGCCGGAGAAGGGAGGTCATGGGCTCAGCAGGTGGAGNGGGGGGGGGGGTAGTCACTTAGGTCTTAATTTGGTAAGGGGTGATCTGGACCGTTGATTAAAATTAATCAATGGTTCAGATTGAGTAAGGGATTGGGCCGGGTGGTTGTAAAGACTGGTCTTGGGTCTGTTGGGTTAATTAGATTGGGTTAGGGGTCCGATTTAATTAGGCTAGAATTTAAATAAGGAGTGGCTAATTATTAAATACCAGATTAAAATTAACTAAAATAATTTATAAAATAGCTGATAATTGTAAAAAGTGAAATTGATACTTAGTAAATTAAATTAAAATGATTAATTAGTATTAAAAAATATAAATGACTAATTACTGGATAAAAATAGTATAAAACACATGATTATGCTATAATTGCAATATTGCAATTATAGCCAAAGAGTGCCAATTTGTCTAATTATGAAATAATTTGGTCTTAATAGGACCCAAAAATAATACATCAAGTCAAGAAATATTTTTGAAACCATTTGTAATGTAATTTCGTAATTAATTATTAGGAATAAAATATTGGATACATTAAAATAAATTAATAAAAATATGGGAAAATTATAGAGAAATACCAATTGCTATGAAAGCTTGATTTTGAAGGTATATATGCAAATTAAAAATAGTTTGAGGAAAAATTGGGTATCAACAGACGGGAGCCACACTAAGGTAATATTTATCCCTTCAAGGCTTCCAGTGCATATCCTTGTAAAAAAAAATTAACATTCTATTATTCATATCTAGTTGTACTATTCTAGAGTGGACCATCTGGGTGTCTAAAAAGGAGATTTATCAGCACATTTGCAATACCCTTTGGAAATGCTAACTAACGCAAACAATCTATCCACCATTTTGGGTTACTCTAACCCCATCCGGATCCTGATATCACGTCCTTCTCAATTGTTAGCTCCCATAGGGCAGAACTGAGATCGGTGTGGCCAATTGTACATACCTCCATTACTGTTGAAGGTAACTCAAAATGCTTATACCCTCTACCTGATTTAAAAATAGTGATGATCTTCATTAACTGGGCGCCTCGTGCCTTTCTTCATCTTGCTTCTTTTTATTGTTGAAACTTGTATCTACCTTCCGATTCTCTTATTCCCTTTCTACTGTTAGAGTGGATAGACACTCTTGCCTTAGGTATCCTTATCACAAAGTCTACATGTCTTAGTACACACATGATCTACTGAATACCTCATATTTATCCATCAAAAGCATGATGCAAAAATCGAGTTCCTCTGACTCAACTCTTCCATAGCTATATCTCTTACCAACCGTCTTTCTGAATGTAGGCATCCTCATATTATAAATAAGATAGAGTTTAGGAATTTGAGTTCTTACAACTGATCTCTACCACATGATCTAGAGTAAGAAGAAAGAATTACGGTCCTAAATTCCCTGTAGCCTCCTACTTATAAGTGTGGTGCACAACACACCCATAAACAAAACTCTACTAGACACGGCTTGTAGAATCCCTAGGACAGATCTGCTCTGATACCACTTTTGTCACGACCCAAACTGATGGGCCGCGATGGGAACCCAGTGACTTATACATATGACGTACGATCCTATAAAGCAAAAATAATCATTCATACACTGAACATAGGCCGACAAGGCCATATAGTCTTTTATATACATAACATATGTACAAAAGCCTCTAAGAGTACATAAACATTATAAGGCCAGGACAGGGCCCCGACATACCAATCAATACATGTTTAAATCATACTAACCAAATAAGCCACTCCGGAGCAAATGGAGCGCACCAGCATCTTCTGCTAAGGTGATAACCTACTTTGAGGACTCTCAACCTGTCTATCGGGACCTGCATGCATGAAACACAACGTCCCAAAGAAAAAGGGACGTCAGTACAAATAATGTACCGAGCATATAAGGAATAAAAATCAGTAAATAATAGACATGAGAGAAATATGGAGTAAAAGACTCAACATGTATATCTGAATAGCTCTGTGAATTATTTAATATTATAATGTCATGCTTATGCGTATCAATGTCATACCATGCATGGGTATATGTGTATCACTGTCATACCATGCATGGGTATACGCGTTCATAACATTATCAAGCCTTTGAGGGAATCCCATCATATCATCTCGGCCACTGTGGGAAAATCATCAACGTATACCAGATGATCAAGTGGTGATGCATATATAACGCCGTAACCTTTTCCCATATACCATATGAATGCAATGCAGGAGAAGTAAGTCAATAAAATATTTCGGAGGGTTATAAGACCATTATGCCTTTGATTAATATCATGATCTAAACTTTATTAACTTACGTACTTTCTGAGACCCATGAACAAATGATAATAATATGACACATGGGGAATCAAGAACAGAAAAATCTCTAGTATTCCTATGAATAGAGTCATTTATGCAAATTGTGCATTTGCTCCTTTCGTTTGTGTCGTATAGATCATGCTAAAAGAAAGAAGGGATAGCCTTAACATACCTAAGTTGATTCTCTTGACAATCCCTCTAACACACGTCTTTTACAAGGAACACATAACGACGGATCGAAGTATGGGAAATCCGTATGATATTCTTGAGAAAGATTGCACGGTACTTCCTTATAATCGCAATATCTCACGTTACTAAGTATTAATTAGTTTTTTATGAGATTTGATTGTAGCAAATCACATATACAATTCGTATGAAATTATACACGGTTTTGACAATATACCAACTCCGACCATTGTCAAGTTTGGCTTAATTTTATGCTGAAACGATGCATGTATCTTCTAATCTCAAGGGGTAAGCAAACATTAGCTTGCATGTGCTAAAGTGAATATATGTATGAAAATCACGTTCAAAAGGCTAAAGAGGGGTTGAATCACTTAATGGACACCTTGCTACATAGTATATGAGTCACTTAATGGACCATATGTGGCTACCACATTGATGCACTTAAACTTATCCAATTTTCACCCTTTTTTCTTTAATCAATTTATTAATTGCCCACTAATTCAATAATTAACCGATTACCCACATAATTAAGAATTATCTTAAATTACTTTAAAATACTACTCACTTTTAATGCACTTTAAACACCTTACTATCATGGTCATGAGGTACCTTGTATGGCACTAGTCCATGAATACAGGGTATTATAGCTTGGACCGTATTTTCTCCCCAAATTTCCAAACTTTAACGGAACTTATTTTCTTCGATTCGCTTACCCTCTTACCTTCGCGAATTAACTTATCACTTGTTTGAAATAGCGTAATACATATAATTCCAAAAGAAATCCCATTCCCGAACTTACGTCGATTAACTTACGACGAAACTTTAACGTACGAAAATGCGAAATGTAATATCTCATTTCCGAGCTTATGTCAATTTACTTATGGCGTACTTCCACGTACGAAAAAATGGAGTGTAATAGCTTACTTTCAGGAATATTGGGATACGAGTTAAAGAAGTCAAAATCAACTCATAAAGGAATCAAAAGTGAACAAGAACCAAAACAGGGCAAGCGGTGTAGACCGACAATTCTAGTGCGTTCGCAGAGAGGAGATTCAGAGAATAGTATTTGGGCAAGCTGAAGGAGTGCGGATCGCACCAAATTGTATGTCTGCACTCACTATTTTGCAGTCCGCAGGAGTGAAGAATCAGAGAGTTGGGTTCAAGTCCAAAATCAAGGAGTACAAACAACATCATTTTTGTGTGGCCGCTCTATCAGAATCGCGGCCACACTCGTTTTTAGGTGGACCGCAGAAGCCCCAAAGTTCCAAGCCCAAAATTCCAAGAATTCGGATCGTACAATAATTGTGCGGCCGTAGAAGCTCATTGTGATGACCGCATCAGAATTATGCGGCCCCACAACCTCAACCGGGGCATTTTTGTCAAATATTTTCATCTTAGTATAAATAGAACTTTTTGTCATTTTTAGGTCACGTTTTGTATGAAGGGAGCACATTAGTCATTTTATTTGCTATTTTGAGAATTATTGTACTAGTTTAACATCTATACATTAGATTTTCTTTCCATAATCAATTAATATGCATTTTATCTTAATTTCTTCTTTAGTTTCTTCATTTTACATGAGTAGCTAAATTTTCTAACTAGGGTTGTGACCCAACCCTAGTGTGGGTACATAATCGGTGTTTGATTTAGGGCTTGTTTGTGATTGGGTTAGTGATATTTATCCGTGTTCATGATTGAAGTCTAGAATTAATGGTTGCAAACATTGATTCATGCCTTTTTGACCTAGTCTCTACTTGAGAAAGAGAGATTAAGTCTAGGAAAACGTGGCTAACAAGAAATTGGGGTGAACTCAAGAAATTGATAGCCCCAATTAAAGGGTCAAATATAGAGATAGTAAGACCCGACTTGAGCATATATCACTTGTTTTGTGCAATACCCATTTGGACATGAGAAAGCCAAACTGAGCAAAATCACTCAAACTACCGAGAGGTATAAAGTGGGTAATTGCGTGCGATTGCAATACCACCTAGGTGTAAGTCACGACCCCCACTAATCAAACTTTCCCTAGAGTTTACAACCTGTTAGGTAACCACCTAGGTGTAAGTCACGACCCTAGATCCCTTTATCATTTGAAAAACAACTCAAAACCAAAAATATTGTCCTTTAGTTTTATACTTGCATACAATAGAGTAAAGTAGAAGTAGTACACCAATCAGTATTGTGGAAGTGTAATTTGAGTCGAAATATACATTCGCACTAAATATATACCTAATCCTTATTCTAACTCCATGTGGATTCAACCTCGACTCGTGTTGGGTTTATTATTGCACCGACCGCCTCACTACTTAATTGTTGTGTGGATTTGGCCGAGATCAGTCGTCACATCGATCATGCGATCGATGTTCGGCAAAGGAAAAGATTCCTTAGGGAATGCCTTGTTCAAGTCATTGTAGTCTACACACATTCTTAACTTATTCCCTTTTTAGGGACTACTACTATGTTCGGCAGCCAATCTGGGTATTTAACTTCCCGAATGGATCTTATTTTAAGAAGTTTAGATACCTCGTCTTTGAAAAATGCATGCTTGACTTCGGACTAAGGCCTCATTTTCTGTTTGATCGGGTGGAACTTTAAATCCAGGCTCAATTTGTGAGTAGTAATTTCAGGCGGGATCTCTGTCATGTCAAGGTGGGACCAAGCGAAACAATCTATGTTAGCTATAAGGAATTTATTAAGTTTTTTCCTGAGCTCAGGACTAAACCCCGTGCCCAGGTATACCTTACGATCGGGCAGGTGCTCGGTCAATATGACTTGCTCCATTTTCTCGACCGTTGATTTGGTGGCATCGAAACCGTCGGGGGCTATGAAAGACTTGGGAACTCCGTAATTGTCATCCTCATCTATCCCTTACTTTTTTGGCTTGCCTGGGGCTGACATCGGTGATTGCTATTTTGTTTCTTCCTTGGCAATTGAACTCGGGTTCTTAGATATCGAGAGCCCGGATATCGAGACCATCTCATCGACCGTGACAATCTCCTTTCCGAACGTGTTCTCCATAAATAGTGTAAACCCCTACTGGTGTTAGGAATTTCAACATCCGGTGTAGTATCAAGGCACTGCCCTCGTGTTGTGAATTCATGGCCTCCCGAATAGAGCATATCTCATATCTCCTTCGATCACATAGAAATTTATCTCCTGAACGGTTCCGGCGGTGTTCACCGGTAGGGTTATCTTTCCTTTAGTGGTCTCACATGCCATGTTGAATACATTTAGAACTCGGACTACAAGCACAATTTGGTCTTGTAGACTCAGCTGCTCTACAATCCTCGATTTGATGATGTTGGCCGAGCTACCTGGATCAATTAACACACGCTTAACTTGAGATTTATTTATGAGTACAGATATTTACTGTGCATCATTGTGTGGTTGCACGATGCCTTCAACGTCCTCGTTGTTGAAGGATATGGTTCCCTCTGGCAAGTAATCCCAAGTCCATTTTTCCCTTGTGATGGACACTTTGGTGTGCATTAATATCGGCCCTTGGGGGACGTCGACTCCACCGCTGATCATGTTAATGACGTGTTGAGGTTACTCCTGCTCGATCTTCTTATTAGAGTCTCTATTCCTGAAATAGGTTTTGGCTCGACCGCTCAGGAACTGTTGGAGATGTCCGTTGTTGACTAACCAGGATACATCCTCTCTCAGTTGTCGGCAATCTTCATTATGTGGCCGTGAGTTCCATGATATTTACACATTGGGTTAGGTTCCTTTTGGTCTGGATCATACAGTAAAGGTCGAGGCCACTTGGTGTCTTTGATGCATCCGATGGCAGATACGATGGTAGCAGCATCGACATTGAGGTTGTACTCTGATAACTTCGGCGCTTTCTTAGGCCTTATGGGGCTGTCAAAACCCATTTTGCTCATGAGTCCCCGGTTATTTTGACCTCGATCGCTTCTCCTTTTACTTGTCACGGGATTTTTCCCAGACCCATTACCTCTTCGGTCTCCATTGTATGGTTGATACTTGTCCCTATTTGATCTTGGTTCACGATCGATTTCTTTGTTGGATCTATCAATATCTCTGAAGGGATAAACGAACCCTGAACGGGTCCCAGGCTGATCATCTTTGACCCTAAAATTATTGATATCGGGTATGTACCTCGGCCCAAGTTACAGCCAGATATTCTATCAGATTTTGCTTCAACTGCTATGAAGCCAGTGATCTTCGAGTATTAAGTCCTTGAGTGAAGTACTGAACGGCCCAAACGTCTGCGACAGGAGGCAAGTCCATTCGTTCAATTTGAAACCGAGATACGAATACCCTGAGCATCTCATTATCTCTTTGTTTTACTTTTAAAAAGTCTGACCTCCTGGTCTCGGCCTTGATGGCCCTAGCGCGTGCTTTCACGAAGGAGTCTGCAAGCATAGAAAACAAGTCAATAGAATTAGGGGGTAAGTAATGATACCATATCAAAGCTCCCTTTGACAATGTTTCCCCGAACGTTTTTAGAAGGGCGGACTCGATATTATCATCCTCTAAGTCGTTCCCTTTGATGGCGCACGTGTAGGAGGTCACATGCTCATTTGGGTCAATTATTTTATTGTACTTATGAATCTCGAGCATGCAGAACTTCTTTTGGATTGGCTTCGGAGCTACGCTCGGAGGAAAAGGTTTTTGAACAACTTTCTTAGAATCCATTCCCTTCAATATCGGTGATGCTCCTGGGATTCGGTTGACCCTGAAATTGTAGGTTTCCACCTTTTTGTCATTGGCTTCGATTTTCTGATTCTACCTATTTTGTCAGTTCCTCGAGCATTTTTATGATCTCGGGATTAGTCCCAAGTTTAGCTTAACTCAACCTCTCCTTGAATGGTTCATTTCTACGAGTGATTTCCCGGGACGGCTCGGGATCAACTCTCCTGGGGGCGCAGCTTTGGTTCTGCAGCTGATATATCGCTACCTTTTGAGCCTGTAGCATTTCAAAGATCACTCGCAAGTTGATCCCATCTCTTTCACCATCAGGTGCATTATGGGTTAGCAATCGGACTCCCTCGCGGACACTGTTCTCAAGATCGGTAGGCAAATTCGCATCGATAGCCACATATGAGTTGGCGTTGATCGAGTCCATGGCCGGAAATCTGTTGGTGTCACGTCCTGATTTACCCTCCGAAAGGGATTGTGACGGCACCTAGTCTCGACGATTAGGTAAGCCTAAATTTTTGAAGAAATATAGATAATAAAATAAAGACAAAGAAAAATATAAGTTCACATAACATAGGCACTCGACATGTACAAAAATATAACTTCCCAAAACCCGAAATGTCACATCAAGTCACAAACTCTGTACTAAAATAACTCTATACAAAGAAGAAGCAGAAAAATACATAAGATGTCTCTATCTAAACTAGAATAGAAGGTGACTCGTAGGATTTTGCGGACGCGGCAGAATTACTTTGCGGTCTCCTCTAAGCAGCTACACGACCCCTAGCTACGGAACTGCGTACTGGTACCTGGATCTGCACACAAAAAACATGTGCAGGAAAGGACATGAGTACACCACAATTGGTACCCAGTAAGTGCCAAGCCTAACCCCAGTCATGTAGTAACGAGGTCAGGTTAAGGCTCTACTGGATTTTTATAAGTAAAACAACTTAAAAACAGTACATAAAGATATAAATTCTAAGGTAAGCAGTAGAAATTAATAATCTATAAGTAAAACTGTAACAGGGAGCCCTTGGCTCAGCACAAAGTATCACACGGTGGAATCTCCCGAGATACGTCACGTAGTTCCAAATGTAAAGATGCAGTACAGGGGGAAAGCTCCCAGAATACGTACGTAGTCCCAATTTAAATATGCAATACAGGAGGAAAGCACCTGGAATACGTCTGTAGTCCCAATTTAAATATACAATACAGGGGGAAAGCTCCTGGAATACGTCTGTAGTCCCAACTTAAATATGAAAATGCAAATGAATGCCGGATAAGGTTTATTTAAGCAGTTCAAGATAAAAATCACAGGCAAGGAAAGGATAAGACTAACTAAACATAGTGCACATAGTATCAAATATGGAATTCAGGTAAAAGCAGGTAGACATGGTCCTTCCTAATCTAAACTATACAATTAGCACATTAACAGTGAAATAAAAGTGAAGTGATTTATGGCATGGAAAGGAAAGTTGAAATTTTAGCAACAATGGCCCGTGTACGTACTCGTCACCTCACGTACACGGTGCCCACACAACAAATAGTATCAAAACAACCTAAGGGGAAGTCCCCAACACAGAGTTAGGCAAGCCATTTTCCTCAACTACTTTACTTAACTCAAAACCACACTCTTGCCACGAGTACCCGACTCCGAATGTCCTAAATCTATTCAATTCAATTTCATAATGTAAACATCACTTTAAGGAATCAATATAGCTAATTAGTTCGAAGCTAATACGCGAAATTAGGAAAATTGCCCAAAACGTCTCCTAGGCCCACTTCTTGGAATCGGGTAAAAATTATAAATTCCGAACACCCATTCACTCACGAGTATAATCATACAAGAATTACTCGTATCAGATATCAATATCCCGATCAAAACTCAAAAATTTGGCCTAAGGACTTTATCCAATTTTTCCCCAATTTTCCACCATAAATTAAAAATTGAAGGATAGATTTAAGAGTATGATCATGGGAATTAGTCTAAACCGAGTAGGAATCACTTTCCCAAATTTCCCAGGTGAAAATATCCCCAAAAATCGCACTTTCCCAAGCTCTCAAGTTCAAAAATGTGAAAAATGGCTTAAACCCCCAATTTGGGTTCTTAAGAATTTTCCCATGACTTTCTTCACTGAGATCACGGTCACACATTCGCGATCGCGAAGAGTAACTCACACGCGCCCTCCAATAACACTACGTGAACGCGAAGATTTGTTTGCAAACGCGGTCCTCAATTATCCATACCTATGCGATCGCGACTGGCTACACGCGACCGCGTAGAGTAACACTCAAATCCTCAGCCGCCTAATTTATTCTATGCGAACGCGACATGACTTATGTGAACGCAGTGGCTAAGTTTCCCAACCTATGCGATCCTGTTATTCTTTATGCGATCACGAAGAACAAAATCCAGCCTGCCTCCATTTACTCTACGCGATCGCGGACTCTCTCACGCGACCGCGATGAAGGAAAGACTGCTGCAATTTCACCAGCAAAAACCAGCAATGACATAAGGCTAAAAATGCCCGTTTGAGCATCCAAAACACACCTAAGGCCCCCGGGACCTCAACCAGACTTACCAACCAGTCCCAATACCCTATCCAAACTTAGTCGAGCCTTCTAAACACATCTCATAACATTCAAATCACCAATTATGCATGGATTCAAGCCTAAGAACTTATTAAATTTCCAAAATCCACAATCGATGCCGAAACACGTCAAAGCTAGTCCAAATGACCTCAAATTCTACACACAGGTCAAAAGTGACACTACGAACCTATAGCCACTCTCAGAATTCCATTCCGAGCTCGATATCAAAATTTCACCTATCGGCCGAAATCGCCGAAATTCTAACTTTCACCAATTCATGCCTAAATCTACTACAGACCTCGAAAACACATTCTGGACACGCTCCTAACCCTAAAATCACCCAACGGAGCTAACAGAGTCGACGAAATTCTATTCCGGATCCATCTTCACACAGTTCCAATTACGATCCGATTTCTAAAGCTTAAACTCACATATAAGGACTATGTGTCCAAAAACTCTCCGAAATTCACAACTAAACGTTTCGAAAAGTCCCAAAAGCAGAAATAAACCTGGGGAAAATAATTATTAGAGGATCGGGGCACTAACTCTCAAATGGCCGACTGGGTCGTTACATTCTCCCCCTCTTAAGAAAATCGTTCTTCCTCGAACGAGTACAGAGACATAGTTGAAGCTGTGAAAAAATGAGGGTACTAGCTACGCATATCCTTCTCGGTCTCACAAGTTGCCTCCCCGACCGGTTGACCCCTGCACTGAACCTTTACTGATGCAATATTCTTTGACTTGAGCTTCCTAACCTGTGTATCCAATATGGCTACTGGCTCCTCAACATATGATAAATCCTTGTCCAACTGGACTGAACTGAAATCCAACACTTGAGTTGGGTCACCGTGATACTTTCAAAGCAAAGAGACGTGGAATACCGGATTAACTCCTGATAGGCTGGGAGGCAAAGCAAGCTCATAAGCAACCTCCCCAACACACCGCAATACCTCAAAAGGGACAATAAATCTCGGACTCAACTTACCCTTCTTCTCGAACCTCATGACGCCCTTCATAGGCGATACCTGAAGTAAAACCCGATCACCAGCCATGAATGCCAAATCACGAACCTTCCGGTCCGCATATCTCTTCTACCAGGACTGAGCTGTGCGAAGTCTCTCCTGAATCACCTTCACCTTATCCAGGGCCGCCTGGACCAAATCTGTACCCAACAATCGGGCCTCGCCCGGCTCAAACCATCCCACTGGAGACCTACATCGTCTACCATACAAAGCCTCATATGATGCCATTTGAATGCTGGACTGGTAACTATTATTATAAGCAAACTCTACAAGTGGCAAGTATCGGTCCCATGACCCTCCAAAATCCATCACACAGGCACGGAGAATATCCTCAAGAATCTGAATCGTGCGCTTGGAATGCCCGTTCGTCTGAGGGTGAAAGGCTATACTCAACTCCACCCTGGTGCCTAACTCCTACTGAACGGCTCTCTAGAACCGTGAAGTGAACTATGTACCTCTGTCTGAAATGATAGATACTGGAATATCGTGGAGGCGAAAAATCTCCCTGATATAAATCTGAGCCAACCTCTCGGAGGAATGTGTAGTCAACACTCGAATGAAATGGGCTGATTTGGTCAACCGATCCACGATCACCCAAATAGCATTGAACTTTCTCACAGTCCGGGGAAGTCCAACCACAAAGTCCATGGTGATCCGCTCCCATTTCCACTATGGAAGCTCAATCTACTGAAGTAACCCTCCTGGTTTATGATGCTCATATTTGACTTGCTGACAGTTGAGACACTTGGCCACAAACTCCACTATATCATTTTTCATCCTTCTCCACCAATAGTGTTGTCTCAGATACTGGTATATCATCGCGGTACCCAGATGAATGGAATACCGCGAGCTATGGGCCTCCCCAAGAATCAACTCCCGAAGCCCATCTACAATGGGCACATAGATACGGCCCTGCATCCTCATCACGCCATCATCACATATAGTCGCATCCCTGGCATCACTTAGCCGAACCCTGTCCTGAAGATTCAGGAGGTGAAGGTCATCATACTAGCGCTCTCGAATGCGGTCATAAAGAGAAGACCGGGCAACCATACAAGCTAAAACCCGGCAATGCTCTGAAAGATTCAACCTCGCGAACTGACTGGCTAAGGACTGAACATCTAAGGCTAAGGGCCTCTCAACTGTCGGAAGATATGCCAAACTCCCTAGACTCTTCGCTCAGCGACTCAAGGTGTCGGCCACCATATTGGCCTTCCTCGGGTGGTATAATATAGTGATGTCATAGTCCTTTAGTAACTCCAACCATCTCCATTGGCGCAAATTGCGGTCCTTCTACTTGAATAAGTGCTGTAAACTCCGGTGATCCGTGAAGATCTCACAGGGAACACCATATAAATAATGACGCCATATATTCAGGGCGTGAACAATCGCTGCCAACTCGAGATCATGAACTGGATAGTTCTTCTCATGCACCTTCAACTGTCTGGATGCGTAAGAAATCACCCTACCGTCCTGCATGAACACCGCCCAGAGGCCAATCCTCGAAGCATCACAATAGACTGTATATGACCTTGTACCCGTAGGCAATACCAACAATGGAGTTGTATTCAGAGTTGTCTTGAGCCTCTGAAAGCTCTCCTCACACTCTTCAGTCCACTTGAACAGAGCACCCTATTGGGGCATTAGTCAACCCAGATGACATGAAACAAACTCATAGTGGCCATATCTGGTCCTAAAGACAGTCTTCGAGATATCCGGCTCCCGAATCTTCAATTGATGATATCCAAAACGCAAGTCAATCTTGGAAAATAACCTGGCACCCTATAACTGGTCAAACAAATCATCAATGAGAGGCAAAGGGTACAAGTTCTTCACCGTAACCTTATTCAGCTGCCGGTAATCAATACACATACGCATAGAGCCATCCTTTTCTTCACAAATAATACCGGAGCAACCCAAGGTGATACATTGGTCCTGATGAAACCCTTATCAAAAAACTCATGCAACTGCTCCTTCCACTTATTAAACTCAGGAGGAGCCATGCGATAGGGAGGAATGGAAATGGGCTGAGTGTCCGGCAACAAATCAATGGTTGTCAGGCGGCATACCCGGAAGATCAGCTGGGAACACATCAGGAAAGTCCCTCAGAACTGTGACTGACTCAACTGTAGGGGTATTAACACTAACATCTCTCACATAGGCTAAGTACGCATCACACCCCTTCACAACCATCCGTTGAGCCTTAAATAAAGAAATGACTCTCCGGGGAGTATACTCTAAGGTACCTCTCCACTCTAATCTCGGTAAACCTGGCATAGCCAGCGTCACGTTCTTGGCGTGGCAATCAAGAATAGCATAATAGGGCGACAACCAATCCATGCCCAAGATAACATCTAAATCTACCATACTGAGTAATAATAAATCAGCCTTGGTCTCAAAACCACTAATAACAATAAAACACGACCGATATACGCGGTCTACAACAAGAGAATCTCCCTCGAGAGTAGAAACATAAATGGGGGAACTCAAAGAATCCCGAGATATCCCTTGATGTGAAGAAAAATAAGAAGACACATATGAATACGTGGAGCCTGGGTCAAATAATATTGATGCATCCCTATGACAAATAGGTACAATACCTTTGATGACTGAATTTGAAGCTACGGCCTATAAATGGGTTGGAAGAGCATAGTACCTGGCTTGGCCTCCCCCTATAGGGAGACCTCAACCTCCCCGACCTCCACCTCGAGCTGGCTAAGCAGGTGGGGCAGTAGCTGGGGCTAGAAGAATCGCTGGAGGACCCGGTGGAGCACGTGGGGCCTGATAAGTCTGAGATGATGCACCCCTCCTAGCTCTAGGGAAATATCTGAGCACGAGACGAGTGTCACCACACCCAAAACAACCCCTCAGAGGACGTGGCGGTTGATGTTGACTCTGAACTGGCCTGCTAGACTGGCCGGTGATAGCACCTCGAGCAGGAGGCACACTAGATACTGGTGGTGCATAATAAGGCTCCTGAGGTCTAGGAGGAGCCAGAATACCATTGGGTGCTAGAAGAACTGAATGAATAGGGCGACTCACAAAACCCCTACCATAGCGTGCTGATAGTGCACGAACTCCCGAAAAATGACCAGTCTCTCGAGACCTCTTGGCCTCTCTCTCCTCCGTGTCTCGGGCCAACATGCTCTCAATCCTTCAGGAAATACTCAAGGCCTGCTGGTAAGTGATATTTGTCTCCAACTCCCTGGCCATACTGGTCCGAATACTAGGGTGAAGTCCCTCAATGAGGCGTCGAACCCTCTCTAGGATCGTGGAAACCAAGGCTGGTGCATGACGAGTCAAGTCACTGAAACAGACTGCATACTCCGACACAGTCATAGTACCCTGGCATAACTGCTCAAACTCTGCACGACAAGCATCCCCGAGGCTCTAGGGAACAAACTCAAGCAAAAACATCTCTGAGAACTGAGCCCAAGTAATTGAAGATGCCTCCTCCGGACAACTCAACTCATAGGCACGCCACCACTGATAAGCCGCTCCCCTCAGCTGGAAAGCTGTGAAAGAAACCCCACTCGTCTCCAAAATACCCATAGTGCAGAGAACGCGATGACACTCATCAAGAAAACCTAGAGCGTCATCTGAAGCTAGTCCACTGAAATCAGGTGGGTGGTACTTCTTGTACCTCTCAAGTCTGAGCTGCTCTGCATCAGAAGCAACTACCCTGGCATCATACTGAGTTGGAGCCGTTGGGGACATAGGAATATACTTTGGAACTTGCCCAACATGTACCCTCTGCTCAGAAGTACGGGCTCCGGGAATCTCTACCCCTCCCCCGGCCTGAGATGTGGTTGGAGCTATCGGGAGTAGGCCCGCCTGAGTCAGAGTACTGAAAGCGCTCATGAACTGAGCCAAAGTCTCTTGGAGGGATGGAGTAATAGTAGGGACCTCTTGTGCCCCTCCAACTATAGTTGCGGGTGGCTCCTCTGTCACTGCTCTCGCCGGTGCTTAGGCTGCACCACATGCTCGTCCTCTACCCTTGCCCCTGGCTATAGCTAGGGGGCTTGGGTGCCTAATCGTCAGTACGTCCGGTACGGGTCCTCACCATCTGTGAGCAAGAGTAGAATAGAGTTTTAGACTTTTGCTGACAGTAATTAGTACGACAAGGAATTCCAAAGAATGTGATTGTTCTTAATAGTTACATAGCCTCTCGAAGATAGAAATAGACATCTCCACACCAATCTGCGAGACTCTAATAAACCTGCTTGTGACTTGTGAATCCTATGAACCTCGACGCTCTGATACCAATTTGTCACGACCCGATTTACCCTCCGAAAGGGATCGTGACGGCACCTAGTTTTGACGACTAGGTAAGCCTAAATTTGAGGAGAAATATAGATAATAAAATAAAGACAAAGAAAAACACAAGTAGACATAACATAGCCACTAGGCATGTACAAATATAACTTCCAAAAGCCCGGAATGTCACATCTAGTCACAAGCTCTGTACTAAAATAGCTCTATACAATGAAGAAACAGAAAATACATAAGATGTCTCTGTCAAACTAGAATAGAAGGTGACTCGTAAGATTCTGCGGACGCGGCATAATTACTTTGCGATCTCCTCTAAGTAGCTACACAACCCCTAGCCACAGAACTGTGTACTGCTACCTTGATTTGCACACGAAAAAACATTTGCAGGAAAGGGCATGAGTACACCACAATTGGTATCCAGTAAGTGCCAAGCCTAACCCCAGTCAAGTAGTGACGAGGTCAGGTTAAGGCTCTACTTGATTTTTATAAGTAAAACAATTTAAAAATAGTACATAAGGATATAAATTCTAAGGTAAGCAGTAGAAATGAATAATTTGAAAGTAAAACTGCAACAGGGGGCTCTTGGCTCAGCACAAAGTATCACACAGTTTTATCTCCCGGGATACGTCCCGTAATTCAAAATTTAAAGATGCAGTACAGGGGGAAAGCCCCCGGAATAATTCGGTGTCCCAATTTAAATATGCAATACAGGGGAAAAGCTCCTGGAATACGTCTGTAGTCCCAATTTAAATATGCAATACAGTGGGAAAGCTCTCAGAATACGTCTGTAGTTCCAATGTAAATATGAAAATGCAAATGAATGCCGGTTAAGGTTTATTTAAGCAGTTCTGGAGAAAAATCACATGCAAGGAATGGATAAGACTAACTAAACATGGTGCACATAGTATCAAATAGGGAATTCAGGTAAAAGCAAGTAGACATGCTCCTTCCTGTTCTAAACTACACAATTAGTACATTAAACAGTGAAATAAGAGTGAATTAATTTATGGCATGGAAAGGAAAGTGGAAATTTTAGCAACAATGGCTCGTGTACGTACTCGTCACCTCACATGCACGACGCCCACACAACAAATAGTATCAAAACAACCTAAGGGGAAGTCCCCAACACAGAGTTAGGCAAGCCACTTACCTCGACTGCTCTACTCAACTCAAAATCACGCTCTTGCCACGAGTACCCGATTCCGAATGGCCCAAATCTATTCCATTCAATTGCATAATGTAAATATCACTTTAAGGAATCAATATAGCTAATTAGTTCGAAGGTAATACGCGAAATTACGAAAATTTCCCAAAAAGTCCCCTGGGCCCACGTCTCGGAATCGGGTAAAAAATATAAATTCCGAACGCGCATTCACTCACGAGTCTAACCATGCAAGAATTACTCGAATCGGATATCAAAATCCCGATCAAAACTCAAAAATTTGGCCTAAGGACTTTATCCAATATTTCCCCAATTTTCCACCATAAATTCAAAATTAAAGGATAGATATAAGAGTATAATCATGGGAATTAGTCTAAACCGAGTAGGTCACTTATCCAAATTTCCCAGGTGAAAATCTCCCCAAAAATCGCACTTTCCCGAGCTCTCAAGTTCAAAAATGTGAAAAATGGCTTAAACCCCTGATTTGGGTTTTTAAGAATCTGCCCAGGACTTTCTTCACTGCGATCGCGAAGGGTAACTAACACGAGCCCTCTGATAACACTACGTGAACGCGAAGATTTGTTTGCGAATGTGGTCCTCAATTACCCAGACCTACGCGATCACGGTTGGCTACACACGACCGCGTAGAGTAACACTCAAATCCCGAGCCGCCTAATTTATTCTATGTGAACGCGACATGACTTATGCGAACGCAGTGGCTAAGCTGCCCAAACTATGCGATCGCGAAGAACAAAATCATTCCTGCCCCCATTTACTCTACGCGATCGCGGACACTCTCACGCGATCGCGATGAAGGATAAACTGGTGCAATTTCACAAGCAAAAACCAGCAATCACATAAGGCTAAAAATGCCCGTTTGAGCATCCGAAACACACCCGAGGCCCCCGGGACCTCAACCAGACTTACCAACCAGTCCCAATACCCTATCCAAACTTAGTCGAGCCTTCAAAACACATCTCATAACATTAAAATCACCAATTATGCATTGATTCAAGCCTAAGAACTTATGAAATTTCCAAAATCCACAACCGATGCCGAAACACGTCAAAGGTAGTCTGAATGACCTCAAATTTTACACAGAGGTCATAAATGATACTACGGACCTACAACCACTCTCGGAATTCCATTCCGAGCCCGATATCAGAATTTCACCTATCGGCTGAAATCGCCGAAATTATAACTTTCGCCAATTCAAGCCTAAATCTACTACTGACCTCGAAAACACATTTTGGACACAATCCTAACTCCAAAATCACCCAAGGGAGCCACAGAGCTAACAGAGTCGACAAAATTTCATTCTCGGTCCGTCTTCACACAATTCCAACTACGGTCCAATTTCTAAATCTTAAATTCACATATAAGGACTATGTGTCCAAAAACTCTCCGAAATTCACAACTAAATGTTCCAACAAGTCCCAAAAGCAGAAATAGATCTGGGAAAAACAGTTATTAGGGGATCGGGGCGCTAACTCTCAAAATGACCGACCGGGTCGTTACAGTTGGGATCGGCAGGGGGCACCTCGTTACAGGGTACCATATTGTTGTTCTCTCCATGGTGACCGGAATCAGCATCCATGTTTAGAGGGTCAGATTGGGAGTTCGACATTTTAAACTCTGACCTGAAATTAAAGACACTTCAAAGAACAAGTGTAAAATAGGGTGCGTTATTGAATTTTGTATCAAGTTGCCACTATTATCCTTAGCCCTATGTTCAGCGCCAAACCGTTTACCCTAAAAAACGGATAAAAATTAAATTTGTAAGTGATATTAAGGATACGCGGATTAATTTGATACAAACGATAAGTTACGTTAGATTAAATAGATAATGATGTAGTAAATTATCAAACCGCTTGAAAATAAGGGGGGATGATTCTGGACTCGAGGGTAGCCTCAATGAGGTATCTGACTTCGATCCCAGTCTTATGATAATGAACATTGATCAACAGACAAAACAACTTTAACAGAAAAATTAATAGTATTTTGCCTTGGTATGTGTGTTACAATGTCCCTAATGAATAATTAAATCCCCCCTTTTATATAGCAGGGGAATCTTACTCTAGGTACAATTACATAAAAGGCAAAACATCTTATGTTTAATTAATCACCGGTTCTCTATTGATACGCGTCAAGATTCACGACGTGATATCCGACCAGTTGGAGATATCACGACCTTCCGTTTGTCGTGCTTGATCGTCTGGTAATGTTCCGCGAGGCCTTTGGGATTCGAACCGGACCTGGGGCCATGGCCCCGATATTCCTGAGGGTAGTCATTTCATCCGGACCCCGGATCGAGGGGATCCTTGCCTCGATTCCAGTCCTTTCTTTAGTTTCTTGCTCCTTTTACTTGATCGAAAACTGAGGTGTACCATGATCTTGGTTTTACCCGTATACAAATAGGTTCTGTGTTAATTTTTCCTTTAAAATGTTTAAGCATTTTATAGTGAAAATTTATCGTTGTGAAGTTGATGTGACTATTGAGGAATGGAAAAATCCTCTAATAAAGTAAACATATCTTTACAATTTTCTTATACTTGATGTAACCTTCAATTTGCCTTTTTTACATTTTGACCACTAACACCTATAAGTATTTTGGAAAAAAATATTTTGAAATTTCTAATAGCCACTCTAATGTTGATGGCTTAGACTTATTTTTTGAGTTAAAATTGTTAAAAGAATTAGTACAAATAGAAGATAATACTCCATATTTAATTACATAAGAAGATTTGATTCATTTTTAAATGTTTATCAGTTGCCTTAAGGAAAGAAGTTTTCCAATAAAAATACATAAGATCAATGTTTCAAGAGTGATTAAATCGATTAACTATATTATCAGTTGAAAAATAATTACTAAAAATTGATTATAAAAATCTGGGCCTCTAATAGTAGTTACGGCCCCCAATTTTGTCAAGCTGCTCCTCACTAATATACGATGATTTGCTGATGAGTAAGGTATAAAGTTGTGGAACCAAAGTATAATTGAAGACAAAATTGAGCAATTTCTATTACGTAACTAGACGTCGGTGCCCGTGGTATGCACGGACATATGTCCGACCTTTATGTTTGTTTTATTTGTACAAAATTATGGAACACCAAGAGAATGTTCTTGTTCCTCTTCATTCGTTTAGCATGATTGCTAATAAAGTAAGTAACACTATCAAATTAATTAAATTTTCAAAACATATTAATGCTTCATATTATATACATCTACTAAGGAATAAAGTTGTACAAGATATCCAAGGATTATATGTACTTGCAAATTGTAATCTTGAGCATGCTTCCTTGAGTACATTATTCAGCTTGTTTACATGAAAACCTATTTGCACATTGAACAAAAGAAGATGCTTTCTCTGAAAGTCCATGAGTCCACATGCCTTTGTTGTTAGAAGCCTTCTTTGCAGCAACATTTGATAGAAGTACCAAAACTTGCAATTACAGAACTTACGCAACACTAAAGAAGCAAATACATAATGTTTCTATTGAACAAACCATCAAATACTTATTGAGTACTAATTCACCACTATCAAATTTATGATTTCTAAAAAGGCGAAATACATAAAGCGCCCCTTTAAGTTGTCCCCGATGTAGGGGTGTGCATTCGATTTATCGATTCGATTTTGACCCTTATCGATAATTGCTTATCGATTATCGATTTGTACATATGCTTATCGTTATCGTTTCAATAAGGTTTCGATTTTTTCGATTTCGATTTATCGATTTTTGGGGCTTATCGATTCGGTTATCGATTACACCAATAAGAAAATTTGCGGGATTCCACGAAACGTATATCGCTATAAACACGCCTAACTAATATGGATAAAAGAAGCTAAAATAAGACGAACACCGTTTATAAAATAAAAATTGTGTCAACAAGCACACGCAAGGAAACTAAAGTAAAGGATCAAATGTATGCCACCAAAACTCCAACGGTATAAAAAAAAATACATCATCAAGGCTAATTCTGTTTTTCATTAATTTGAATTTCATTCTCTTGAGTTTTAAATATGATCATTCGTTAAATGTGATATCCCTTGCTGAAACTACTAACCTTTAAACATGGAAGAAATTAAGAAAAATATTAAGAACTTTGTAATACATCACATTCTTTTACAAGTATATTATTTAAAATGGAGAACTTACATAGCAGCTAACTAACTCTAGCAAACATCGTCGGTGGAAGCTTCTTTGCCAAGATTAGTAAAATCTAATAAGAATATATATATATAAAAAAAATTTAAAAAAATAAAAATAAAAAATAAATAAAAAATAAAAAATAAAAATAAAAATAAAAAATAAAAAATAAAATAAGAATGTATATTAACAAGTCAGGCAATTAATATATTATTTAACTATTTTAAGCAATACAATAAAATTATGTTAGGGACTTAGGGTAAAGGAAATTGTATTATAAAATAAGGGTATATTTATCTTTTTAGTATATCTTATCGGTTTATCGATAAATCGATAAACCGATAAGCGAAAAGGATAAAATCGAAATCGAAATCGATAAATCGATAAGGAAAATTTTGAAATCGAAATCGAAATCGATAAATCGATAAACCGATATCGATAAACCGATAACAAATAATCGATTCGATTTATCGATAAACCGATTCGAATGCACACCCCTACCCCGATGATCATTTGAACATCCTAACTTGTCAAATGACCAGATAGACACTTCTGCTTGGTAGAAGTAAATTCTCTTAAACCCCTTACGCGGACATGACAATATTTTTTTGTTACACTTAAATCTAAGCGCGTGAAGATCTTTAAAATTAGGTTTATCTTTTTTTCCCTAAAGTCAATGTGGACACCACCTCCTCCTCTAATTTTCTCCTCCATCTTCTGGCGTTATCTGCCCCAAATTATCTTCTCCATCTTCTGGCGTTATCTGCCCCAAATTATCTTCTCCATCTTCACCCTTCATGACAGGAAAAACACACAAACACAATTTTCATCACCACCACAATCACTGTCTGTCATTATGCAAATCCAAAAACAATAAATCTCCATTATCACCACCACATAACCACTTACACTTACTTCAATTTCCCTTATTGACCCCAAATCTGAAAAACTAAAAAGATCCCATCTAAAATCTTCGAATTTCACCACAATTTGGATTTGATAGTGGTTCTTTACGTGTGAAAATATATCAATCGAGTTGGTTGAGACGATTTCTAATTTATTTTTGAGAAAGAAAAAAGGAAAAAAAGATTGGAGGGGGCTTTGGCGGGCGGTGATGGAAAGGTTGATATACGACCAAATAATTGGGATGAGGTTTCATAGAGCAGCAACCCATGAGGCCATTGCATAAAGAAAAAAAACAAAGAACCAAAATAATGGATGACCAGCAACAAGATTTGGGAAATGCAGTAATGGAAGCAAAGCAAAGAGAAATCTTTATTGGAAAAAAGCACCCACTGCGCCTGCAAGGGAGAGGGAAGGAATGGAATAGAGAAATTCAACCTTTGAGAAAAATAGTGGATAAAGGTGAGAGCTTTTTTGGTATTTTTGGTTGTGAAAAGGAATTGCAACAGCGTCCATAGTGTTAAAGGGAGCTGCAGCGTCCATAGTGTCCAGCATCCATGGTGTTAAACAAAGTCTAAATAGGTTTTTTGACTTTTTTTGATTATTTTATGGTGGTTTAAAGTCTAATTTTTGAAAGTAGGGTCTTTTTCTTATTATTTAATTAAAAATTACAACTATTTCTTGATATAGACTATAATATGTTTAAGAAATACACGTGTCATTCAATAATTTGTCAGATTAACATGTCATCAGCGAGTGTAACTCACACATGAGGCTTGTTGAACTCGAGTGTTCACGACACACGCCTGTGTTAGATATAAGTATTTGTATGGTTATATGACAAGTTAAAGTGTTCAAATAATCGTTGGGGCAACTTAAAGGGGCGCTTTATGTATTTCCGCTTCTAAAAATAATAAAATTGCAGCGCACATGACTAGGGAATAGAAGAACATGAACTCAGCAGTACATAGTTGAGACGTTGATGAAACAATAGTGATGTGAGGAAACAATTTTGATATAAAGGGTCTACGGAGAAGTTAGAACTGGAAGAAGAAACGAGGTAACATCTTACCAGAATATACTCAAAGAACAAATGAAGAATGCCCCAGAAGAAACATTTAACATTTGCAATTTTGCATCAGATAAGTTGCAATACCAGAAATTCCTTTATCAGAATAATAATTCACAAATAAGGGATCAGGAAACTTAGAGACACTATTGCAAAACCTACTTCAAAATAGAAACATGCAACTACATGGCTTTATTGCATCATTTACTAATCAGAATTCTCGAAGGACCTTATTTGAAGTGAGTAATGAACTATACATAATACCTCTGAATCTACCATTGGAAAAATTCGTATTTATGTTTATTATTGCGATTTTTAATGTTTCATTTACCATAGAGAAGACCTTCACTAAGAACATGAGAATTTGCAACTTTATGAACTACAGTAATTTCTGTAGTAATTGCAGTGGGTTGTAAAATAGGTTGAGCGAAAAGCAGAGCTAGATGAAGTACCTGAAACAAGCATTTTTTTCCTCTTCAAGGACACCTTTTTATTTCACATATAATTGACAATCTCGGGAGAATTTGTATTTTTGATATGGTAACTTTTAGAGTCGAACCCACAACAATAAGGTTAACGGTCTTGAAATATAACAATTTCTTTTTAGTTTTTACTGATGTTATTGACATCTCCTGCAGTAATGGCACCCTGCAATTACCTACATAACCAAGGTTATCAATTCGACATAAAAACTACAAATATGTTCCAAGTTAACTACAGTCATGTCACGACTCAAATTCTCAACCTTAGTGATCGTGATGGCGCCTAACACCACACTTGCTAGGCAAGACAATGTTAGAAGTCGATTAACTAATTTTCCTTAATTAATTACTTCAGCACAAATAATTTAATTTAAATGAACTTAATCAAATTTATTCCCAACAACCATAAAATAAAATAATAAAACCGACCGATTAAATGAAACTGTCACGCCCCAAAACCGAGGGACGAGACTGGCGCCTAACCGGATGAACCCAGTCGAGCGGACCTGGATTTGCCTTTCCTACCCAATGCGTTTCCCCATGATCATAATATACATTATTCCATAAGAATTAGCCAATTTAGATACAAAGTACGATTTACAACATAAGTTCATTTTCCTCTTTTAACTTTCAACATTTGATAATCCAAAAACATATATAATACATACAACTTTTCCGATGCGATCCACAAATACGAGTGAGTACAACTGCCACCCAAGATATACATATATACAACCTACACAGTGTCTACGGAGCCTCTAAGAGTACTAGGAGTTTTACCTAAACTTGTCGGTAATAAGGCCCCGGTTATACCTTTTACAACATAAGTAAAAGAGAATGATATAGTCCACACACCGCCCCGAGAGGAAATGGGGCTCACCAGAACTGCTGAAAAGATGAAGAGGAGGCACCACTAACGGCGGGTTGAGCTACCTGCTATGGAAGCACCTACATCCATATAAAAGATGTAGCGCCCCCGGCAAAAGGGATGTTAGTACCGTTGAATAGTACTAGTATCTATGAACAAAGTTTATTCCAAGTAAAATCAGTTAGTACACAATTGAAAGACAGTCAGGGAAACCACACAGATACCACATAAATATACAGAAAATCACAATGAAGATTTCACAGTTACTCATTTCAATTACTCATCCGTTCACATTTCACCTTTATTACCTCTCCACCCTTATTACTTCGCTAGAGGTGGAGGTCAGACTCATAGAGGTGGAGGGCAGGACATAAGAGGTAGAGGTCAGCCCGTAGCAGGTAGACCCAAATATGTGCAGGGTGGAGGGGCTCAGCCCCGGTGTTATGCTTTTCCTGCTCGTCATGATGCTGAGGCTTCTGATGCAGTTATTACGGGTACGGTTTCAGTTTGCAGCCGAGAGGCTTCGGTGTTATTTGATCCTGGTTCTACATTCTCCTATGTGTCTTCATATTTTGCCTCTTATTTGAGCATGCCTCGTGATTCTTTGAGTACTTCTGTGTATGTGTCTACACCGGTGGGTGATTCTATAGTAGTAGACCGAGTCTACCATGCTTGCGTTGTAGTTATTGGTGGTCTGGAGACTCAAGTTGATCTTTTTCTTCTTGATATGTTTTACTTTGATGTTATATTGGGGATGGATTGGTTATCCCCCTATCATGCTATTATGGACTGTCATGCCAAGACAGTGACCTTACCCTTGCCTGGAGTACCTCGTTTAAAGTGGGGAGGGACTCCTAGTCATTCTGCTGGCAGGGTTATTTCTTCTATGAAGGCTCGGCGCATGGTCGAGAAGGGTTTTTTGGCCTATCTGGCCTATGTTCGTGATTCTAGTGCCGAGGTTCCTTCCCTAGAGTCTGTACCCGTAGTTCGTAAGTTTCCAAAGGTATTCCCTGGTGACCTACCGGGTATGCCACCCGACAGGGATATTGACTTCTGTATTGAGGTAGTTGAGAGCACTCAGCCTATTTCTATTCCGCCGTATCGTATGGCCCCGCCAGAGTTGAAGGAATTGAAGGAGAAATTGCAGGATTTGTTGGATAAAGGCTTCATTAGGCCTAGTGTTTCTCCTTGGGGTGCTCCAGTGTTGTTTGTTAAAAAGAATGATGGCTCAATGAGGATGTGTATTGACTATCGGCAGTTGTACTGATGCTACACCTGCACTTCTCTATGTTGTGCAGATCCCGCAGCCGGACCCGGTGGACACTGATTGAGGGAGCATCCTTCAGTCCACTTCGGAGATTACAAGGTAGACCCGCAGACGTTCGTGGGCCTTGGCGTCTCCTCTATCCTTGTCTTTCTATTCTGTCTTATTTTTCGTAGTTCTCAGACAGTTTATGTATTATTTCTTCAGACCTTGTATTTAGTAACCTCTTAGTCAGTTCGTGAGTTAGTGACTCCAGGTGCTGGGATATTGTAAACGAATCGTGTTATTAGTGTTTTGAGTTATTTTCAGAATTTATCTGCTTCCGCATTTGAAAAAGGAATATTAGATGCTTTACTTAATTATGCATTTTTAATGTTAGTACGTTAATGATATTGTATACGTTGGCTTGTCTAGCGGGTTCAACGTTAGATGCAGTCATGGCTCAATGGTGGGACTTCGGGTCGTGACACATATTTTCACATAAAAGCTTTCTGATTTCACGCCCGGGCTACGCACGCAAATCGAAGTATTTAATTTTAGTCTTTTTATGGTTATTAATCATGGAACGGAGTCAAATTTTATCAAATGACCCCTTGGGCCATCACAACTCATGGAAACTCTAGACTAAGAATTTTGTACTCTTTAAAACGATATTTTAGTTAGCATATTATTTACAGACTAATGTTAGCTCAATTATCTATTTTCCCCATACTTTCCCAAAATTCATGGAATTAATTAAAAGCAAGCCCAATCCAATTCTTAGCAAGTAATTACCAACGTTTTAAAAGGCGGGGCGTGAGACGAGGCGTTGTACCTCTAACAAGGTGAGGCGTAAGCTCTGAGACATGGGGCGTAAGTCCCACGGATCTTTAAATTTTACTAATTTCAAGGATTTTAAGACAATAAAAAAATTAAAAATAATTATAAAAATCACAAAATTAAAATAAATAATCTATTTAAAATATTTATAAATTATAATTCAACTATGAATCATACGAAAAGTATGACATATATCATAATATACAAATTAGCTGCAACGTCGTTACAACTCAAACATAAAAAATAATGTATTTAATGCGAATCCTTATATGTATTTCTTCATAATCATAATAACCTAATAGTATAGTTTTCCCTTTTTCTTATTAGCATAACCAAGAAAAGTTACCTGAGCAACTTCAATTAAGACGGAATATATATATTCCTCCAAAAATCAGAACAACAAAATTCCCAGGCGAGGTATCAACAATTTTTCATTTTGTCAAAATGCAGTTAAATAACCAAAAAGCAAGAGCACATTTCTATGCAGTTAAATAACCATAAGACCATGAATAAATTTTTAGTTATACTAATCTCGTCATTGGATGAGACAAGGCATCATTTTTACGTGTGTTTCTCATTTTATAGTCTTTGCTACTCTTTCAAATTCACTACCCTTCAATATGGGGTTTCAACTATTTGAAAAGTAGTAAAATCTTAGTATTGAGTGGTATGCTAGCTGCATATAACTTTACCATAATAGAATAACACGCATAACAAATTCAGTGGACAAGAAACCCATCATACCAATGCAAGGTTATATATCTCTTCTAAGACCTCCTTTGTTTGCACTTAATGAAGGTATGAATTTTAATCATTCAGATTTCAGATATTAAGTGTGTTTGTATGATTAAGATCCATAACAAAGACTTAATTTTATTAAGATACTATCATCAATATTCATCATTAATGATCGCCACCGTCAACCATTATCAACTACCATCATGCCATCACCACCACATCATACTCAACCACCACTACCATAATCGACTACCACCACACGCCATCCCCGCCATTTTCACCACAATCATTCTCAACCACAAACAACACTCATCCACCTCAACCCATGTCACGACCCCAAAACTACACCGGTCGTGATGACGCCTATCGCGATACTAGGCCAGCCAATTCAATACCCAAAACATAAAGAAACCTTTCGTTTATATCATTTCTAAACCGATACTTCATAAAAGTTTCGATTAAGTGTTTTTAAAATAGACAAAGATATACCGAATATTAAATACAACCCAAACCTCCGAAGTCACTAGTCATGAGCATCTAAATAAAATACAAGTCTAGAAAATAAACACTATAAAAATAAGAAAGAGAAGGGTAGGGCTGCGGACGCGTGCAGCTACCTCGCAAATCTCTGTGAATCTCTGGGATAGGAAATCAACTAACAGTCAGCCCTAGCACCTGAATCTGCATACAAGGTGCAGGGAGTAATGTGAGTACGCCAACTCAGTAACTAATAAAAGTAAATAAGGTCTGAGCAATAAGAAACACCTAAGAGCACGTCATCAATTCACAGTAAGTATAGCCTTTCAAACCGTAAATATGCCAAATACTTACGCTTAAAAAACAATTTCAATAGAAAAATCATTTGAGAATATATTTTTCCAACAAAATTTAAGAAGTTTCGTGTAAAAATGATAAAATCATAACTGGCCTCTCAGGCAAAAACATGCATCATAAACCGCCCCTCGGGCATAACATCACTCAAAATCAGTCCCTCACCATACCTCACAATCACTAGTAATCAGCCCCTCAGGCAACCTCACGGCCAGTAATGACTCGCAATCACTCGTCACTAGGCACTCACACTCAGTAGGTACTGCGCTCACTGGGGGTGTACAGACTCCGGAGGGGCTCCTACAGCCCAAGCTCTATTTCGTTGCGGCGTGCAGCCCGACCCAATATAGCTGCAGCGTGCAGTCCGTTCCAACATATCTTACTGCGGCGTGCAACCCGATATATATATATATATATATATATATATATATATACACAACACTGCGGCGTGCAGCCCGATCCCATAATATCCTCACAACACAAGCCCTCGACCTCACTCAATTAGAAACCTCTCAAACCACCCGGGCTATCAGTAAAACAGGGTGCTCAGCCCAAAATTTCATTTTATGCATCAAATAGTGTAAATAAGACTAAGTTTCAAAATCAGTTAAACATAGCATGACTGAGTGTAAATCTTAAATCAATACGGTGAGGAAATAGCAGTAAAATGTCCCTAAGGGTCATAACAACTTGGCACGAGGCCCAAATACGTCATTTAGCCCAAAACATAGTAATAATCTCTATAACATAAATTATCATATGATTTATGGTCAAATACGCAACATAATAGTTGCTACAGGACGGACCAAGTCACAATCCCCAATGGTGTACGCCACACACTCGTCATCTAGCATGTGCGCCACTCCAAAATAGTGATACCATGTGAAATCCAGGGTTTCATACCCTCAGAACAAGATTTACAATCATTACTTACCTCAATCCGAGCTAAATCCTACTCCGAAATGCCTTTGCCCCTCGAATCGGCCTCCAATGGACCCGAATCTAGCCACAGTTAATTCAATTCAGTCAATACTAATTATAGGATTAATTCCATATGAAAATACTAATTTTTCAAACAAAATCCGATTTTTAACTGAAAATTGACCGTGGGGCCCACGTCTCGGAATCCGACTAAATTCACAAAATCCGACAACCCATTCAACGACGAGTCCAACCATACCAAAATTACTAAATTCTAATAACAATTCGGCCTCTAAATCTTCAAATCTTATTTTCAAATCCCTAGGTCTAAATCCCCAATTTACACCTCAAAAACATGTAATCTAGTCGGATTATTCGATGATAATTCTATATTATGGAGTAGAAATGATCACAAGTGACTTACCTCAAGATTTTCCATGACTTCTCGCTCGAAAATCTCCCCAAGTCGCGTTCTTTTCGTCCAAAAATGTGGAAATGAGCTAAAAAAACAAGACAGCTCAATAAAAACACGAATCTAATCGCTAAAAGCCCAAATTCCGTCGCTAAAAGTGCCAAATCTAGTCGCTAAAGGTGCGCACTAGATCCTGTTACACCAGAAATATTTAATTTCACTGAAAAAGCTCTAAATCCACCATACGAAGTCGGAATTTGATGATTCATGTTCCTATGAGTCAAAAATAATAATACGAACATAGCCCTTCAATCGAAACTCAATTCAGAGATCATTTGCTCAGTGTGATACCCATTTCGCTCGTTAAACAATTAACTCATGTTTCGCGTCAAAAACCCAATCGCAACTTGATGAAATTAGACCAAACTTTCCAGATCACTCCTATAATTTATTATCAAAATTCCGGAAGTCTCGAAATCAATTTTCGATCTCTAGAACTAAAAATGGACCTTTGGATCTTTACATGCTTATGCTCAAAACACCAAAATCTTCCAAAAACGCTTCCAAAACACCCAACCAAGTGTACTAACAAGTCCCATAATATGACACAAACGTAGTCGATGCCTCAAATTACATCAAACAATGCTAAAACCGTATTTCACACCCCAATTCAAGCTTAATGAAACTAAGAACTTCCAACTTCTATATTTGATGCCGAAACCTATCAAATAGAGTCCGATTAACTTCAAATTTTGCAAACAAGTCACAAATGACACAATGAACCTACTCCAACTTCAGGAATTCCATTCCGACCCCGATATCAAAATTTTCACTGCCGACCGAGAAACACCAATTTCCAATTTCGCCAATTCAAGCCTAATTTTACCGCAGACCTCCAAATCACATTCCGGACGCGCTCCCAAGTCCAAAATCACCTAACAGAGCTAACCAAATCATAAAAATCCAAATCTGAGATCGAATACTAAAATCTCAAAACTTGGTCAAACCTTTCAAATTTAATGCTTCAAGCTGAGAATTGTTCTTCCAAATCTATTTTGAATATCCTGAAAACCAAAACCGACGATTTACATAAGTCATAATACATCATACGGGGCTAGTCATGCCCGAGAACTATCGAGCAAAGTGCAAATGCTCAAAACGACCAGTCGAGTCGTTACATATTCCCCCATTTAAACATACGTTCGTCCTCGAACGTGCCCAAAGTTGTTCCGAAAACCATCAAATCACTGGGTAACCTTACCATGCACATACCCGGGGGTGATGCCACGTCACCCTATCCCGTATAGGTTCGGTAACACAACATAACTGAAATTTCACAATTCACCCTAGCCCATAACCTTAGAACGAATATTTCACTTCCGAAATTGTCTATAAGATCATAATCTCACATCTACACACTGAAAGTTGGAACACGCTGTATCAAGCCATAACCACAATCCAAGATGAAAATCACATGATATATCGCACAACTCAAACACTCATAGCGATAACTTCTAATCACAGCAGTTGCTCAAATAACCCAATTCCGGTAATAAACCTATTATCAAACCAAAGCCTCATTCCAACACTTTCGTTTACTACCAATGATGATTGAAACACGCAGAAAGTCATAATCGTTCCTCAGATCAACCGGTCATGGAGCTCCCTCTCTTTTGGCAAGGACCATAGTAAATGTTTAAGCCGAATCCCGATATTATCCTTCCAACATGCTAAAATCAAATCTGATAGTATTCATTTTAGATCCCAATGACCTCATCTCATCCAACACGACTACTCTAGTGACATGACACAACAATACAATCTAAAGCCACCACTCGTGAGACCCGCGCACTAATAAGCAACAATCCAAATGTACTCGAATCATGGAAAAATGACTCAAATGAGAGAGATGTACCGCAAGCTCAACAGTACCACCACAACATAATGCTAAGTACCCATCACACATAGTAGAACCAGAACACATGAATCTAACCTGAAGGATCATACCTCTACATAACTTCGCTACAATGCGCGACCCTATCCAAACACTGGTCCACATGAGACACCTCAAGTCACCATGCTCAAAATCATCAACCACGCGCAATTTTATGTCTTGTACCTAAAGTAAATCACCATAACCAAGGAGAAGTAAATGACGCAATTCCATGCCAGCCCAAAAGAACATATCCAATGCGCAATCAATCATGCAACACCCAAATACCCGTCTCACTCAAATTTCGCTTTAAAGCCAAAATAGAAAAGCACCATATGTGCATATAACCAACAATCAAAACTCCTCGCAACACAGAAGGGTAACTCATATATCACTCCAGAACACGAATAAGCTCAATGAAAATCGAATGGCACATCCCTCAAAAATAGCAATTCAGAGTCAACAATTCCGGCCCGGGGCAAAACACACATCCATACTAGGCCTACCAATGAACCCTAAATCAACTTTGGTCACCTGTAACAGATAGATAACTCTCCGAAAGTTCACAATGATTGAATCATGGCACATACTAACATCTGACTAGCTTTGCTCGCATCTTCACGGTCCACAACCACAAAATAACCTATTTATGAGAACTCCTAGTCTCGAAATCCATAAAGCGCACGACTCACCATACCTAATCCCAACTCCACCGCTCGAATATAGAACACACCTCTTATACTGAATCATTCCACGAGGGATACTCTTATAATTCTTCTGTGCCACCAAGCAAACATGAATATCAGCAGTCGATCCAACAAGTGAGCATTGCAATACCAATGAAGTACCCTTAACTTAAACACATTGCCCTTTCTGAAATGTATACCCTCATCAAGCCGCACCAATTAGTGATATCATTTACTTATTCATCTAAAACTATCCATGTTGCCTAATAATTTATGACCTTCCTTCTAGAACTGAACCATGACCTCACACATGCAAATCTCAACCCTACACAACATACCGCATATGCCATGCCATCCTATGATAAATATGAGAAATTCATAATCCATTGCGAGCCACAAGCAACTACGTACTCAACTAGCAAAGAACTTTCCATTTCATCCCATCGGGAAGAAAATCATACATCACATGCTCATCACGCCAGTAGAAAGTATACATCTCTAACCGTGGTAGAAGCCATCAAGGACTCCCCGAATCCCATTTTCACAAAGCCAAACTGTAACGACCCAGCCGGTCGTTTTGTATGTTGGGACTCCGTTCCCGTGAATGACTCTTCCATAGCGGCTACTCGTGCCTTATGACTTGTGTGGGAAGGTAGTTCGAGATTCAGAAGTGATTTGGCCAGTTCAGGAACACTTGGTTCCTGAAGGCTAGCCTATTTGGCTAATTTTGGTTCCGAGCAGTATTTTTAGCAAACGACCTCGGAATCGAGTTCTAACAGCTCCAACAGCTCTGGATGATGATTTCAAACTTGGGAGTGTGTTCGCCTCGGGTTTCTGATGACCCGGGAGTATTTCGGCCCCTGAATTGGAATTCATGATTTCATAAGATTTGGAATTCAGCCTGGAATTGGACCTCGTGATATCATGGTCCGAATGGAATTCCGAAACTGGAAATAGTTCCATATAGTCATTTGTGACTTGCCCGCAAAATTTGGGGTTATTCCGAGCAGTATAGACCCGTTCGGCGTATCGGTGAGCCATTTGAATTTTCTTGAAATCCTAAGTTTGAAACTAAGGGGTTTTGGAGGGTGATTTCTAGTTTGGATGATGTTTTTAGTGTTCTGGGAGCTCGAGCAAGTCCGTCATGTGATTTGGAACTTGTTGGTATAATTTGTCGAGGGCTCGGGTGGGCCTAGGGGTCCCCCGAACCCCGATCGGGGTCAAAAACCAGCAGTTGCACAGCTAGTGGGAAATCTTCTGGTGTGACCGCACCAGCGGTCCATGAGCCGCAGGCGCGAGGGTCGCACCAGCGGCCTTTCCATCGCAGGAGCGGCCTTAGTCGCAGGGGAGACTCTTTCTCTCGCAGGGGCGGACCAGGCTCCGCAGGCGTGACCATTCCCCAAGGCCCAGGCCATCGCAGGCGCGGCCAATTTCCCGAAGGTGCGAGTCCGCACCTGCGATCCAAAGTCTGCAAGAGCGAGAATTCCCCCAGTGCCCAGGTCTTTTTCCGCAGGAGCGACCCTTTTTCTGTAGGTGCGAGTCCGCTCTTGCGATCCAAAGGTCGCAGGTGCGGAAACTGCTGACCAGTCCTATAAAAAGCCCATTTCGTGATCTTTCATCCCAAAACTCGATTTTTTCTCCATTGTTGAGACCTCTAAGAGCTCCAGAGCAGTGTTTCGTCCTAGTAATTCATGTAAGTGATTCCGTAACCCTCCGCATGTTAATTTCTTCAATTCTTTAGGAATTTTCTACCTCCAAATTCATAGAAATTCATAAGAAATTGTTGGGGAGAATAGAGGGTTTTGAGG
>ML260891.1:39552-84780 GCA_005239495.1 Nicotiana undulata | reverse complement strand
GGGGGGGGGGGGAGTTGGGTAGTTTTCTTTTGAAACAAATTAGCATAAGTACATTGTTTTGGTTTGCTGTAATCTTCTGTCAAGAAACTTGTTCGGTGAAGTGAATGATGAGCCGCGAGAATAGTAACCCATAAGTCAAGCAGTAAGGATAGTAACCCGTGGAACGTTTGAGGATTACGATTGTGCGGGCGGTGCAGATTTCATTAAGAAGTTATGAAATTGAAGGCTCACGTGGTAGAAGAGATATGTTCACGTTTTAAGAGGTAACTCCTGAAATCACGTATATGCTAGTTGTCTAGATTACATGTAATTTTGATACTGAAATTACTTCGAATGCTTATAATAATCCATCAAGTAGCAGCTAGCTCCCGTTAGGGAAAATGATAACGCGCTTTTTTTTTTAGTCACTTTTCCTCGATTCCACATTCCCTTCCTGCTTTCTCAGCAGCTTCATTACAAACGGTACACCCTCTCCCTGTTGTATAAATAGCCCTCCTCTCTCCCCTTGCATTTCATCCAAGCTACGTACTACACACAAAACTTCTATCAAACCTTGAACTTCTCATCACTGTCTTCCCAAAGAAATACCAAACAGAAAAAAACAATGTCTTCTTCTTTCGGTTTGAAATCGATCCATTTCATTTTAAAACTATTTCTATTGATTTCTTTCTTCAATGTGTGCTTTGCTTCAAGAAAGCTTACTGCTTTAGTCCAAGACCCACAAGGTCAACTATTGCAGTATCACAAAGGTGCACTTCTTTCCGGTAAAATCTCTGTCAATTTAATTTGGTATGGTAATTTCAAGCCATCCCAAAGAGCTATTGTCTCTGATTTCATCACTTCTCTTTCTTCTTCTACTCCATCTAAAACCGATCCATCAGTAGCCAAATGGTGGAAGACCACTGAAAAATACTATCATCTCGCCAATTCCAAAAAATCCCTTTCACTCTATTTGGGCAAACAAGTGCTTCTCGAAAATTATTCTTTAGGAAAATCACTGACCCAGAAACAAATTGTACAATTGGCATCAAAGGGTGAACAGAAAGATGCTATTAACATTGTTTTGACCGCCTCTGATGTTGCAGTCGATGGGTTCTGTGTCAATCGCTGTGGAACCCATGGGTCTTCTAAAGGTTCTATTATCAGGGGCAAGACTTACAAATTTGCTTATATTTGGGTTGGTAACTCGGAGACTCAATGCGCTGGCTACTGTGCCTGGCCATTCCACCAGCCCATTTACGGACCACAGAGCCCGCCCCTGGTTGCACCAAACAACGATGTGGGTGTTGATGGTATGGTGATTAACTTGGCTAGCTTATTGGCTGGGACCGCAACGAACCCATTTGGAAATGGTTATTACCAGGGAGAGGCAGATGCACCATTGGAAGCTGCCTCTGCTTGTCCTGGTGTCTATGCGAAGGGAGCTTACCCTGGCTATGCTGGAGATTTGTTGGTGGACAAAACTACAGGTGCAAGCTACAATGCACATGGTACAAATGGAAGGAAATACGTGCTTCCTGCTTTATACGATCCTACTACATCTACATGTTCTACTTTGGTCTAGAAAATCGATCGCTGTAGACTAGAGGGATATTTTATTTAGTGTAGTGAATACTGTAATTTTGATTCATTCATTTGTTTTAGTCTGAGTAGTTAAAGAACAAAATTCCTTTGGTTTGCTTTCACAAACATCCTTGTCCTTTCTTCTTATTATCACTAGTTTCAACAATTTTATGATTTCATCGACGGACATGATATAGTTTTTATTTAGAAAACGGAAGCACAAGAACTACTTACAATAAAAGAGAACGAGACGCGATTAACTGAATAATACAATTTGTTTTTTTTTTAACTTCCCAATCCAACAGGGGAAGAACAAAATAAACTTTTAAACGTCCAAATAGAAAATTAATTTTCCAAGTTACATCGATAATTAAAAGGTTTGATTGTTAAATTTCTAACCCTTTCAAACTATTATAGATGCATAGCTATAAACAAATTAAATAGCAATAATGCTCCGAAATTCTGCTCCAAGCAAGATGCTTTACATTATTTGCGAATTGAGATCAACTAGTCAGTAGTAGGCAAAGAATTACTTGCACCTAATTAAGCAAATTATTAGGGTAACATCTTATATGTATCATTAGGGAGAATGTGGCGATTAGATATATCCAATTTAGAAATCAATGATTTAGTGGGCTGTCTTGCCAGTTTCGACAAGCTGCTGAAGAAGAATATAGGTATCCACCATGTTCCAATTTCTCTAAATAGAACTAACCTATATAAATACTAGCATCGTGCGCAGTTACCTGGTAGTGTTTTTCGAGGCCTTTGGGATTCGAACCAATCTCGGGGTTATGTCCCCAATACTTCTCGAGGTCGGGCGCTTTGCCCGGAAATCGGCTCGAGGGACTCCTTGTCTCGATTCTGGTTCCCTGTCGTCGCGTCTCTTGCTCCGTTGGCTTCATCGGAAGACGAGGCATCTCATGGGCCCGGTTTTACCCGTACACAGATAGTCCCCTCACTTCTCGAAGAGTAAGTTTACGGAAACGATGAGAAACAACATGAGCACCTCGATTCCTTCCCCAACACGCCGTAGCAGAAACGACAAGAGATTCGAAACTTCCCGTCAGATTTGTCATAATGACTTCAAATGCGTGTCAACCGTTGGCAGGAAGTCCTTGGATACGAAACGACGCAAAGCCCCTATAAATACTACCTCCTCTTTTTCGTTCACTTTTTACTTTTTGACCAAGCTTCTACCCTCGTACCTTCAGGATATCACTGCCTCTCTTCCTACCTTAACATTTTTACCTCCGTTCTTCAAGCGTTTTCAGCAAATTGCAAGTTTTCGTTTATCGTTTACCCGAACCAGCACGTTTTATTTTCTCATCAAGCTTTTGTCCTTCATCTCCTAATCTTCCTTTTCCTTTATTCTAACTTAGATAACAATGGTGAAGACTTCTAACATTGTTCCTCAAAAAGTTGTTACCTCCTCTTCAAGGCCGACGACCGTAGCAGAGGATAATGCTCCCGTTGTGGTTGATCTTGAGAGGTCCGCTCTGAGCGCGGCTACCGATGAACCGGTAGCCGAACCTCCCTTGAAAATGTTCGTCCCCGGGGGGTGTTCGATCACTGACGACTTTAAGGTCGAAAAACCTTCATCGGTGCAAGGCCGATTTGAGGCGGTACCCCGGTAGATTTGCTCCATCACCAATGTTGTTCTCTTTGCGGTTTGCAAGGACTGTGGCTGAGCGGATAAGGACATAGTAATCCTCGGGCCCAATGATGACATTACTACCCATGTGGAGGGGTATCTGAGTGTTTATACTTACCACTTCACATTGGGCATGGTGTATCCGATTGTTCTGGATTTCTGTAGGAGGTATGAAATGTGCCTCAGTCAGATCCACACATCACTGTGGAGGATCATAATCCTCCTCTGATTTTTTGTGAATAAAATAGGCTTCGGCTTGTTCACCATCGATCATCTACTCCGCCTATACAGTCCCCGAATCTTCCGGGAGGGACTGATAAAGCTTGTACGACCGGTCAACAAAGCCCATTTTCAAGCATCGACGAGGGCCAAGATCGGGGTAGGCAGGGACGCTTTGTTCGGGTGAGGATCGCCGACCTGATACCTGCCAAATTTAGGCCATTTCCCAAGAAGTGGAATGTAGCATGTAAGTGTCCTTTTCTTTTAGATGTCGATTTCACGTTTTATCTCCTTTTTCCTCATCGATATTTGCTGTGGTGCAGGTCTTGCTCGAGTTCCAAACGCCATTCCTCGTCTCAAGGAGTGGATCTGGGGCATTTGTTCATAGATGCTTTATGCCGAGCGCTCGTAGCGCGAGCTCTCGAAGGTCCGCTGGGAGGCCCGTTCCCATGCTAAGGTTTCTCTTCATGAATAAGTAATACTAGGATTTTGTTTTTAGCACAATGTTCTCATTCCTTCTCTTTTCTTTTTTTAGGCTTGCCTAAGACCATTGAGCTCAGGCTCTTAGTGGGGGCCGAAGACCTACCCGCTAATACTTCTGCTTCGGTGCAACCCGGGGCTGCAACAATAGCGAAGAACAGAAGGAGGGCTCCGAGTTCCCCGAGCTCGAAGAAAAAGAAACCAAGAAGAAAGATGGCTCGTAAGCCAAAGGAAAGTTCCATCTCTCGGATTCCTGACTCAGACTCGCTTTACTGGCTCAGGGACGAGCCCGAATAGGACGATCCATTTGTGGCCTGTGAGCTGTCCGTCCCCGAGGAGCGGGTGGAAATCGAGGGGGAAACAACGGAGGCTAATCCCCCTCAGGTTCAGGAGGCTGATGCAGAAGAATGGGCCGAGACTTCTCGAGAAGCCGGCTCCGCCCTGCCCGGTGTTATAGAAATTTCGGGGTCACATTCGTTTACAAAGTCCATGTTTGATGAAGCCTGAGCAACGAAGGAGCGATCCAACTAAAAGGGCTCATGGCGTGGACGATCCCCTCCGTTGCTTTTTTGATGGTGTGGACTCAACCGCTCTAGAAGACTTCTCCGGATTGGGTGATTTAGAGTTGCCGAGGAAAAGCTCATTCTCGGAGGTCGGTGGGCCGAACTCGAGCCTAAAATTGATCAACCGATTCCCCGCCCCGAGAATGGATCCTGACCAGAAGCGGTCAGTTATCATCACTGTCCCAGAGGATGCCCGAGTTTTTTCTGCCCCTATCGGAGTTAGCTAGCTAACTCCGGCGCCAGGTAATCGAATAAGAATAGGCAAAAATGAACGAGGTGGATGCTCCGTGTTTGTTCAATGAAGAACAACAGGCTGTGAACCGGGTAAGGCTTCATTACACTCTTTCGTCTTTGAACTTAATTTTTGATAGCTCTTATGCTTTCTCCTTTTCATATTTTTGCAGGCCTGGGAAATTCCATCATGAAGTCTTTCTCCGATACCAGGCTGAGATTAACCAGTTCGAGGCTGAGGTCAAGGAGCTCGCTGAGAAGAGGGACATGTATAAGTTGTCAGCGAGCAACGCGAAGAAGTAGTCATGAATCTACGGGCTGAGTTGGACGCAGCTCAGAAGGAACATACCGACCTCGTGGAATAGGTAAAGATATTTGAAGTTAGCGATGACGAGTTAGACATGGTGACTAACGGTCAAAACCCGCAGGTTCAGCAGAAGGTTGATAGGATTGACCAAATTCGAGTTGAGACGGACGAGTTCAAGGCCATGTACGAGTTTTAGGCCTCGACCGAAGAGTTGAAGGGAAAGATAGACCAATTGGCTTCGGAGAAGGAGACTGCCCCGGAGCAGCTGGCCTACGTGGAGGTCCAACTTCGAGTGGCAAGGGAGAAAGACGAGGCCCCAGCCTAAAAAATTGTAGACCTCCATTCTCAATTGGGCTCGACTATCACTAAACGGGATGCCCTTGGCAAAGAGCTAGAAATAGCCAAGTCAGTGACTTAAACAACCAAGGCCGATGTGAAAGAGATGGTGGCTTAATACAGAGTTGATGCTGAGGCAGCCCAGGAGCACTTGAAAGTCACTGTTGAATATGTGAAGTGGCAGTCCCGAAGAGAGGCTCTCAAAGAGGTCCATGCCCGGGGTTTCGACCTGTCGATCGAGTTCGAAGATGCTAAAAGGCTTGAGGACGAGGCCGAGGCCAAGAAGCCGACTGACCCCGAGGACAAGGAAGTCTCTAAGGACTCCAGCGAACCCGAGGGCAGAGAAGACCCCGATGGCCCCGATGACGAGGCTGGCTCCGGTAAAGATCAGGCTTATGTGCCTTAGATATTTTTCTTTTGTTTTTGTATTTTTGTTCATTTTGTTAAGGCTGTTGGACTTTGAAAAGATCTTTATTGATATATATATATATATATATATATATATATATATATATATATATATATGGCAATTTTCGAGTTAGTTTTTTCGGTTTCTTCTTTATGATTGCAAAGATTTCAATGCCTTAGCACGAATCAAAACATAGTAATAGGGTCTTGTTCGGAGGTTCGAACAAGGCTCGTTCTGGATGTAATTTTGTTTGAAACTTGTGGGGACTTGGTATAACCAGAAGCCTTCCCTGAAGTGCGTACTTAAACGTTTTTAGATTATTAGTTTTACTGAAGGTAGCCTTTGAATCGGTTTTGAAATTTTGAAGGCCTTATGTTTTGATTATGGGCCTCAGACGTCTCCGAGCCGTTTCTAGGATGGCCATAGCCTTTTAAGTTCAGGTATTGCCTAATAGGCTTTGTACCCCCAGGCTTCGATACCCGAGTTGGGGTGATCTCTTGTATCCGGATAGAGGCGGCCCTTGGGCTCAATATCCATCCTTAAGGAACAAAATGTAATAGTCTTAAGGGACAAAATATGTACCTGCAAGGTTAAACTTTCTTTTATTTCTATGCGCAACATACATGAATGCAAATGTGTACAAGCTTCGTGTTATGGCTTAAGTGGTCTATGTGGGTACGATTTGTTTGACCATTTGGCCCTTACAATAAATCCTATCTACCGAGCCCAGACTGTTGAAGTGCAAAGTTTCTTTACTTGCTAAAATCATTATCCGAGGGTGATGGCCCCTAGTATTCGAGGTCGATCATTGAGAGGGGTCGGATACTGGTGATGCGACCCTCGACTCTGGTTCATAAACGGTCTTCAATTCTAAGTTGGCATGATCTACTATTGCCTCGTTAAAAACCTTATCGAAAAACCCAATTGGGACAAGACCGGTTCAAGGAAAAAGAGTGCAACAGGTGCTTTCGGGCCCAATAGGTGCATCATACTTCGACAGTTGCCTGCAGATGTTAGTCCAACTCGTAATATATGTAAAGAGGTCATACCTCAACAGTAATATCATTTTAAGTGGGTTACGTTCCAGTTGTCTGGTAGTCTCTCACCTTTCCCTACTTCGAGTTTGTAGGATCATTTGCCGGTAATCTCGATAATCCAATATGGACCTTCCTAATTCGGTCCCAGCTTTCCCTCGTTCGGGTTCCGGGTGTTCAATGTCACCTTTCTTAACACCAAGTCCCCGATATTGAAGTGTCGGAGGTTGGATCTCCGGTTGTAATTCCTTTCGATCAGTTGTTTTTAGGAGACCAACCGGAAGAGGGCAACCTCTCGCCTTTCGTCCTATAATTCCAGGCTCGTGCTCATGGCCTCATCGTTTGATTCTTCGGTCGCATATTAGAACCTGAAACTCAGCTCTCCTACTTCAACCGGTATTAGCACTTCAGCACCATAGACCAGTGAGAATGGGGTGGCCCGAATACTAGATTTTGAGGTCGTACGATATGCCCATAAGACTTCGGGCAAAATTTTCGTCCATTTTCGTTTAGTGTCAGTCAATCTCTTCTTAAAGTTCTGGTGTATGGCCTTGTTTGTAAAATCCGCCTTCTCAATCCCACTAGGGTTATAGGGTGTTGATAGGATCCTTTTGATCTTATAGTCCTCGAAAAATTTGCTCACCTTACTGCCGATGAACTGCTTCCCGTTATCGCATACGATCTTGGCCGGCATTTCGAACCGGCATATTATGTGGTCCTATATAAAATCAATAACTTCTTTTTCCCTGACTTCCTCGAATGATTGGGCTTCGAACCATTTAGAAAAATAGCCGGTATTAAATATTATAAATTGAGCCTTACCGGGTGTCCATGGCAGGGGACCGACAATGTCCATCCCCCATTTCATGTATGGTTAAGGTGACGGGACCGAATGCAGTAGATCCCGAGGCTGATGGATCATCGATGCATTCCTTTGACATCCGTCGCACTTTCGTACGAACACCTTCGCATCATTTTCCATATCGATCCAGTAGTAGCCGGCTCTGATTATCATACAAACCAGCGATTCGACACCCGAATGGTTCCTGCATGTGCCTTCGTGAATTTCCCTCGAGACGCATTCGGTATCTCCTGTTCCTAGGTATATGGGGAATGGGCCATCGAACCTTCTCCTGAATAGGGTGTTATCCTTTGACAAACTGAGCTTGGCCGCCTTTGTGCGCAGGGATCTTGATTCTTTAGGATCCGAGGACGGCTTTCGTGTCTTCAAGTAATCTATATACTTATCTCTCCAGTCCCAGGTTAATCTTATCGAATTTATCTCGGCGTGTCTGATGATAGGCTATAATTATGTATTTTAGTCTCTTATTACACTCTAATTTACTGAACTTTAGTTGAGTTTGAGCTTTAATCGCTAGTGGTTTTCACTAATTGTGGCTTTTATGCCTTGTAGGAGTGATTCCGAGATATGTAGATGTTATGGAATGAATTCAAGTGATTTGGAGCTTTGAAGTCTGAGTAAAAGCCCAAGTAATTGAGCCGGAATCGTGTTCGGGGATCAACGGATGACAAATTAGAACAAACGAAGAATCAAGCTGGCATATTACGCACTTTCTAGTAAAATGCACATAACCTTTCAACCAGAAATCCATTTGGTCTCCACAATTTATGGTTGGAAAGCTAATTCAAAGGGATACAACTTTCATGTTTTACATATTTTCAAATGCCCAACATAACAGGGCGAAAAGTGCTCCGTAAGTGCGCGGCCGCGCACTGACCGCGCATATGGGGAAGAAAGTGTGAAAAGTGCGCGACCGCGCATGTACTGTCCGGGAAAAGTGTCCTTTTTTGCGTAGGAGAAGGTATAATTGTTTGGTCCCGACCCTACTTGGTATATATACATGGAAAAATGGTATTTTTAGGACTTTTGACACACTTTGGACTTAAGGAGGCAAGAACACACTAGGAGAAACACGGAGAATTCTTCTACGAGTTTTTCACTTCCTTCTTCCTATTTCCATTATTGGTTATGAATTCTAGTATTGTAGTTGTGCATACTATTATGAATATCTAATTTGTTATCTAGGATTTTGATGGAACCTATTGGAGGATGATTTTCCTGTTACGTTAATATAGATTTGCTGTGGCTTTTTCTTTATTTGTTCATCTACGTTTATATTGTGGTTGGTTGAAGAGCTATTGATTGTGCCTATTTAGTGTGTATTACTCGGAAGAGAGTGCATATTTAGGTAGTTGTTGAACAACATCACTCCTAGCGTGTATGAGGGATCAATACGAAAGGTTTAAAGGTGGAATTAGGAATAACAAAACCTTGATGCGATCCGAGTGAGCCGTAACTTAGTGCCAACTAGCGTAATTCGGAAGAATATGTCTAGTAAATTGTGGTAGTTACTCGGGAGGGAATTACGACTCTCAGAGAGCTCATGATCGGTAGAGAAAAATTAGGCAAATTTAGAGGAAACGTAGCGGAAAGGATTCAGACAATAGGGGAAATCATAACTCTAGACCTCCTTAATCTTGTCTCCAATCCTTATCCTTGTTTATTGATAGTTTTTCTGCTTTCTAGTATTTGTTAGTTAATTAGATAAAAATAAACATTATAATCTTTATAATTAGGAAATTGTTTGGACTTGTGTTTCTTAGCGATATTGAACAAATGAAGCTGAGCCTTAGTTTTCTGTGGGATTCGACTCCGGACTTGTAAACCGGATTATAATTGCAACAATCGCTTAGTCCTTTTTATAAGGCATAGTTGGGCATGATCAAATTTTAGCGTCGTTGCTGGGGAACTAACGGTGTAGTTGTAGGTGTACATATTGCTAGGTTTCAAGTATGAACTTTTATTTTATTTTATTTGTATTTGATTTTTTAATTTTTTTTGTTTTACTTGTTGATTTGAGAACATGGCATCTTGGAATTATGGTACTTTTGATGTTGGTAATTCTACTATTGATCTTCCTAATGCTTATTGTGGAGAAAACCACCCATGGCAAAATTATTAAAATATTCCCAAGAGCGAGTTATGTGCACCAACTCAATCTTATGTGTGGAATGTGTGTGATAAGTGTGGTGGTCAAGATGGTCACTTTCATGGTTGTGCTTATATTTCTTATCTTTCCCAAACCCCTTACTATGATGGTTTTACTTTTTGTAGTGAAGTTAGTAGGAACAAAGAACCTAGTAAGGCTGATCTGAAGGAGATCAAAGATATGTTAAAGTTGACCAAGGATATGTTAGAGTGCCTTGTGGAACAAAATAGTAAAAGACAGTTGCAGATAGAAAGGCAAGACGGAACTATTCACAACTTGAAAGTTCAAGTGAGTCAACTAGTTGAAGATTTCAATGCTCAACAAGCCAATATTGTGAATAGTATCCAAGAAGAGCGTGAATTAGATACATGAATTGAGATGCTAGTGGAGAAGGCCAGAGTAGAACACCAACAATCAATCGAACTAGATTTTGAGGATGTAGATGTTGTAGAAGAGGTACTAGAGTCAACCAAGGATATTGATGATACATATTTAGTTGACTTTAGTGTCAAATGTATTGAGGATGTTGACAATCCCAATGTTTATGTAGTTGAGCGCATTGGTCCACACTCCAAGCATTTTTTCACATTGTGTTTGGATGATGATATAGAAATAGAGTCGTCCGAGCCACTTAAGGAGTCAAGGGATGAGGAACAAGGTGCCTACATTCTGGAAATTTTCTTGCCAGAAAATCAGGATTACACACCTCATGTAAAGGCCAAGAAGTGCAGAATGCTACATTGGTTGCTTGGCCAGTTAGATTTGTTCCTCTACCCCTGGAGCATAGTTGAAAACATGATGCCAGTTCAATTCATAAGCTCGAGGTGGAGGCAAAAAGTGATTCACGTCATGCCGCGACATTAAATCAAGTGCTTGTTGGGAGGCAACCCAACTTTACTACTTTCTTTATTTTATTTTATTTTTTGTTTTTTTAATTGTATTATTTTTGTAGTGTCAATTTTTGTTTTTCTAGGAGCACGAAAAGCAAAGTCATTGGAAGGATGCAACAACAAACCAGATGGTTGGAACTAAGTGTGAGGTACCCGTACGAAGGACCAGGTCTGGGAGAAGTCTGAGTACCCCATGAGCTGCTAGTGCTTCGGTCTTTGGCCAACCAGGGAGTTTCTTTTAACCTCTTGTATTTATGGGTGTGCAGTGGGGACAATGCACAATTTTAAGTGTGGGGTGAGGATATTGTTGGGTGAATTTCCATGCTATTTTAGCTATGTTAGTTTAATTGAATAATTTTGTTTTACAAAAATAGAAAAGATTGGACTTTTCTCGACGGTGGATCTATTTGACAATTTTCTTGAGGTATTTAAGTCGAAAGGAAAAAGATAAAAAAAAATTCTTTTGCTAGGCAGTGTAGCAATTACCCCTTGATTTTTCTTTGTACCGCAGTTCTTCTCCAAGGGTTTTATTTGAACCGGGTGTAGCTATTTTTTTTAGGAATATGAGCCATTGTGCTATGTTTTGAATTGAAACAATATCTCTTGACTTTATTATGCCTTGAGAATAGTGAGTATATTGGATGTGATGCTTAGGCTCAGATTTTGACTCTTGTAGAAGTACCTTAAATTATATGATTTTAACTTTGCTTAACTGCTTTGACTAGAGTGTCTTGATGAGTCCAATCCTGAGTGAGTTATGTGCCATGTGTGTGAGAGGTTTGGGTGTTATTCTGTGCATTGCATTTGATGCCTAGAACTTGCTCCGTGTGTTTGCAAAGTGAAATAGTAGTTTTGTTTAGTCTTGAGAGTGATATAGACGTTTCTTTGTTGAGCCAGATATGTATATTTTACTCGCCTAATTGTTATGTATCGTAGTTAACCCTTTTGAGTCTGTAATCCTTTTTCTTTGGCAACCACATTACAAGCCTTATCCATTTGTTTGAATTAACCATCTATTTGAACTTTTTAACCTCTCATGAGCACTTGAATTGCTATGAACTTTGTAAAAGTTAAAGTGTGGGGTGGTTGGTTTGGCTTTTGAGTGGAACTAATGAAATAAGGAGCAAGGTGCACTGACTTGAAAAAGTAAGAGCCACTTGAATTGAAAAAGAAGAAAAGAAAAAAATAGTTGTATTGTTGTGAAAAAATATATTCTGAGAGTGAGTGAATACTTTCTCTCTTGAGTTCCTAAGTGTTCTCAAAATTTTATTGTGTGGAACTACTCTCTTTTGTTGTGTAAGGAACTTGATTCATGAAGGAAAGGTAATGTCAGTGACCCCTATGTTAGAGTAAGTGGGCGAGTTGTGAATAATATGTGGTACTTGTGAGTCAAATTTGGAGGCGAGGATGTTACACTATTGTGCTTACTCTACTTTAAATATTCTTGGTGTGATGAGTCTTGTGTGTTGTTTAATAAGGTTATGTCTATATAACGTGTGGTTTGATTGTTCGAGGACGAGCAATGGTTTAAGTGTGAGGGTGTTGATGATAGACTACAATTACGTATTTTAGACACTTATTACACTCTAATTTACTGCACTTTAGTTGAGTTTGAGCTTTAATCGCTAGTGTTTTGCACTAATTGTGTGTTTTATGCCTTGTAGGAGTGATTCCGAGATATGTAGATGTTATGGAATGAATTTACGTGATTTGAAGCTTTGAATTCTGAGAAAAATCCCAAGGAATTAAGCCGGGATCGTGTTCGGGGATCAATGGATGACAATTTAGAACGAACGAAGAATCAAGCAGGCATATTACGCACCATCAATAAAATGCACATAACGTTTCGGCCAGAACTCTATTTGGGCTCCACAATATATGGTTGGAAAGATAATTCAAAGGGACACAACTTGAATGTTTTACCTTTTTTAAATTCCCAACAGAACAGAGTGAAAAGTGCGTGGCAAGTGCGCGGCCGCGCACTGACCGCGCATATGGGGCAGAAAGTGTGAAAAGTGCGCGGCCAAGTGCGCGGACGCGCACGTCTTACCCGAAAAAAGTGTCCTTTTTTGCGTAGGAGAATATATAATTGTTTGGGCCCAACCCTACTTGGTATATATTCATGTAAAAATGGTATTTTTAGGACTTTTGACACACTTTGGACTTAAGGAGGCAAGAACACACTAGGAGCAACGCGGAGAATTCTTCTACGAGTTTTTCACTTCCTTCTTCCTATTTACATTATTGGTTATTAATTATAGCATTGTAGTTATGCATACTATTATTAATACCTAATTTGTTATCGATGGTTTTGATGGAACCTATTGGAGGATGATTTTCCTGTTACATTAATATAGATTTGATGTGGCTTTTTCTCTATATGTTCAACTACGTTTATATTGTGGTTGGTTAAAGAGCTCTCAATCGATTGCGCCTATTTAGGGTGTATTACTCGGAAGAGAGTGCATGTTTAGGTAGCTGTTGAACAACATCACTCCTAACGTATACGAGGGATCAATACGAAGGGTATAAAGGTGGAATTAGGAATAACGAAACCTTGGTGCGATCCGAGTGAGCCGTAACTTAGTGACAACTAGCGTAATTCAGAAGAATATGTCTAGTAAATTGTGGTAGTTACTCGGGAGATAATTACTTCACTCAGAGAGCTCATGATCGTAGAGAAAACTTAGGCAAATTCAGAGGAAACGTAGTGGAAAGGATTCCAACAATAGGGTAAATCATAACTCTAGACCTCCTTAATCTTGTCTCCAATCCTTATCCTTGTTAATTGATAGTTTTACTGCTTTCTGTCGCTCCCCCTTTTTCCTCCCCTTTCGGATCAGTCAGGGTTTTTGACATTATTGGACAACTCATTTCCTTTTGGGATAAGGGATGTGAAGGATTTGAAGAGTCGCCACCTAACGAATTAAAGTGCGTTAGGGCACCTATTAAGGGTCAAAAATTGAGTAACCAGAGATTGGGTAAGGGCTTGAAATTACTCCAAGGAAGGTGTTAGGCAACCCTCAGACTCCACAACTGTCGTTCCCGGCCAAACGAACTTTGTGAATTAAACAAGTAGCAAGTAGGCAGCCAGAGTATACACATATAAACAAATAGTGCTTTGAGAAGATTCATAGTCTAAGCACACATATGTAAAGGATAAGAGAGTGCTAAGTTGTTTATCCTATAGGATCACATCAATGCAATGCCCGGTAATTACTCCTCAATGAGGGTCTACACGTGGCATTAGCGCACTGGTCATCATATCCTTTCTACCTTTTGTCCCACCCTTTAGCGATTATTAAACGAGTTTTATTTAACGAACCCTAGGAGTGCTGTTACCCGTCCCTTTCTTGTGGTCCTGGAGGAGTTTAAGACCTCTAGATATAGGTAGTTCTAAACAAACCCCTACGGTTTTAAAGGATAAAAGTCTAGGCGATAGGCAAGAAAAAATAGGACTAGCAAATAAGTGCAGGAAGGCGGTTATGAGGCTCAAATTTACCTCCACATATAATGCACATAAGCATCACGTCTCGAACACAAACAAAAGGCATTTTGTTAGACAAGATCCTAAACAGGATATCTAAGTGAAGACTAAAGCACAGAAGTACATGACACTATTTTTACAAACATCAAAAGCAGAGCCCTAATCAGCTAGCCTACTGATTTTAAACCTGTGAATCTTTAAGCAGTAAACACAATCAAAAGAGTTTTCCAATTTTATAGGGATTGATACCTAAGGCTTGCCTAGGCGTGGGACTGCGCGTGATCAGAATTATTAAAACAGTTCAGAAGTCGTTTTACCTAAAAGCATGTTGTTCTAGGTGTTCTGAGAATGCAGAGATTGTTACTAGTTTTATAAAAAAGTAGACATGATAATTATACGTGAGGCTGTTTTATACCTTTCATGAGTCAGTAGTTAAACTAGGCGTTTTAAACAAGATCTTAGAGCATGATATCTAATATGCGAGTTACATAATTTTTAAGATAGAACTCCTAAAGACATGATTTCTAATGTGCACAGGAATTACAGAGTTGTTAGGCATGATTTCTGAATGCACGTGTAGCAACAGTTTACATTGGTTATCCTAAGAGCAGGATCTCTAAGTGGCAGGCATAAACATAGATTAAAGATATGTTGTACATTAAAGCAGTAAACATGAAAGCCCTAAAGACATGACATCTAATGCATGTTTGGCATGGTTTGAATGAATATGTTCCTAAAACATGGATCCTAATGCAAACACAAACAGTTCAAATCCTAAAACATGCTTTCTACCCAATGACATCGATAAAACTATATAGCTACCCTCCCCATTTCACTAGCCATCCCCAATATCTGTTTACAAATAATTATTACAGGCCAGTTGGATAAATTACATAAATAGACAAAGGAAAAGAAGAAGTTAAACTATGGGGAGCCTGAAGCAGGCCCAAGTGTACCCTGAAGATACCAGATGTTCATTACCTCCACTGTCAAATTTTCATAGCCTTTCTCATGTCCGGGTGTGTCAGAGTTCCCTAAGGACCTCAAGGATTCCGGGCAGTTCTCACACCCAGATTTCATAACCAGAATTGAGTAAGTGCAGTGTGAAAGGGACAACCCCAGTGCATCAGAGTTTAGAGGGATCTCACAAGTATCCCAAGGCAGTCACACACTGGAGGGGGAGAACGTAAGTACCTAAGAGTAGAGTGAGAGTGCCTGACATAGTTTTGAAAAGGTTTTGATATGAAAACATTATTGAAAAGAACTCAGTTGAGTGAATAAATTTTATAAAATAAGGGTGGTTTAGTAGTAAAATAGTTTGAACCAGAGTAGGGTAATTAAACAAACAGTAGATCAACTATAGAACAAACAGGTTCAACAACACTCAATCAACAGTCCTTCACACATGGGTAATGGGAGTTGGGGACACATAGAGCATATGTGGTGAACACATAACAGACAGAAGCATAGAAGTTCTTGTATGGGGTTCATGGGATTAGGGGATAGTTAATAAGACATATAGATGCATGAACTCCAGAACAGGCAGTAGAGGACATGATTAAGCATATAGTCAGAACAACTTAGGGTAACAGATTACTTTGCAAACATGTGCGTACCAGAAACCGAGTAGCAAGTAAACAAACAATCAGAAACAGAGTAGAGTCAAATTTAGACAGACTACAGGTTTATAAACATGTTTATCCTAAAAGGGGTAAGACATAACTAGCATGCTAGGTGAAGAAATAATGTAAACAGGTCCATTACATGTTAAACAACAAAATAATAGACAGAAACAGATTAAGAACATGATAAACTGAAGCAGTAGAAGAAACACATTTGTTTTGGAACTTGGATTTAAATCAGAACATACCCGTTAAAGAGATTAGACACAAAGTGAAGAGCAATAGAGTGCAATAATTAGCCTTGGCTTGCAACCGGCTAATTTAGTAATAATAGCAGGTAACAAAAAAGAGAGCAAAAAAGCTTTGAGTGTGTGAGAGAGTTATGGACTAATGAACGTGTCTTCAAGACCTTTTTTTAATGAGAGTAGAAGAGAGAAATATATATAGTAGTTTGAAAACTAGGTAAATAAGGTAAGAATCAGATTGATTAGTAATTATAGAACTCAGAATCAATTAAGAATAAAATTAGTCCAAGTCTCCCCTCAATTAAGGGAGTCACTTCAAACGGTAAAGAACAAGTAACGAATAAGGAAAGAAATCATATATATCTGGAGTATAACAACTAAGGAAATAATTCAAACACATTAGGTACAAAGTAAGCAATTAGGGCTAGGTTCATGAGGTCTAATTAAGGAAACAACAGTAGGAATCAATTAGTAATATAGTCAACCATATAATAAAGCAAGAAAAGTAATTTAAAGGTTTGAAATCAGTAAAGAGCGTCACCACAGGAAATCAGAGATTCAAAGAATCGGAAAATAGTACTAATTAAGGGAAATAGTATAGACTTCCATGAATAAGCAAATATGCAGAGTGTAAGCAAACAAACCAAATAGGAAACCCTAATAAGACATTATTAGGGTAAAAAATCAGAAAACGCTCTAATTAGTCGAGGCATATCCATGAGAATCGTACACACACATAGCAAAATCGACAAGCAAGGGATGAACTCAGAAATTATAACATAGTGTTAAAACAAGGGTTTTAACATAACAAATTAGGATTAAAAGGAAATCTAACAAAAATCTTTTGAACTCAATAGAAACCATAGAATAAAACTTAAAATAAGAGAGAATCGTTTTGGGGAAAAAGTTTCAGAAACCCTAGTTATGAAGATGAAGAGACGTTTTAAAAATCGAAAGGTTTTTCATAAAAACAAGCGAAATAGTTTAGAAAACGTCAGATCTATCACAGATCTAAGAGGTACATGAGAAGAGATTAGGGTTTTCTAGAAAATAACCCAGAAATAGAGAGACCGACTTAGAAGCCCATAGGTTTAGCCGAAAAATAGAAAGATCTTACTCAATCGAGCCATGGTGGCCTGAGATTGGTGAGAACAGGCCCAGGGGGTAAGTGAACGACCACTGGTCCCTTGACGACCTCAAGACAGCATGAATCCCTGTCATGGGGAGGGAGCCATTAGGGCTAGGAGTGGTGGTGAACCACCATAATCAACGGCGAGCAAGCAATGGCGGGTGGAAGCAATGGTTAGGGCAGAGGGAGCTTGAGAGAGAATGATAGGAGTGACGGCGGGTGAGGATGAGAGAATGAGGGTTTGGGGGTAGGTCATTTAGGTTAATTAAGGTAAGAACGAATCTGGGCCGTTGATCAAAATTGATCAACGACCAAGATTTAATCAGATTGGGTCGGGTAGGATTAATGGATTGGGCTTGGGGTCTTGGGATGGTTTAATTAAGTTATTTGGGCTGATTTTAATAGGTTGTAATTGAATTAAAAATGGATTGTTTGTTAAATACCAAGATAATTAATTAAAATAATTTTATAAAATAATTACTAATTATAAAAATAAATTCTATGCATGGAAATGATTTAAAAATGATTATTTGGTATTTAAAAATACAGAGAACTAATTTCTGGTAAAAATGATACAAAATTATATGCTTGGGCTATAATTGCAAAGTTATTGCAATTATAGCCAAAAGGTGCCAATTCGGATATTTATGGAACAATTTGGTCTTAATAGGACCATAAATAATAAATTAAATCAAGAACTGCCTTTGAAATCATTTGTGATGCAATTTTGTAATTATTTATTTGAAATAAAATACTCGACAAATTAATAAAAATGTGGAAAAATTATGGAAAAAATACCAATTGCGACTAATGCATGATTTTGAAGGTATGTATGCAATTTAAAATATTTTTGGAAAAAATTGGGTATCAACACTTTCTAGTATTTGTTAGTTAATTAGATAAAAATAAATATTATAATCTTTATAATTAGGAAATTGTTTGGACTTGTGTTTCTTAGCGATATTGCACAACTGTAGTTGAGCCTTAGTTCTCTGTGGGATTCGACTTCGAACTTGTAAACTGGATTATATCTGCAACGACCGCTTAGTCCTTTTTATTAGGCAAAGTTGGGCGTGATCAGTGGCCTTCTTCCACTACCGATTTCATAAGTTGTACGACCATTCCCGAGCATAATTTATCGTCCTCTATCGACAATCCCAAGTTAGCGAGAGCATCGGCTTCGTTGCTTTGATCCTAAGGTACATGTTGCAGGGTCCATTCCTTGAACTGATGTAGTGTTACCTATAGTTTATCCAGGTAGTTTTGCATTCGTTCCTCTTTGATTTCTAACGTCCCATTGACTTGGTTCACCACAAGGAGGGAATCGCATTTAGCGTCAATCACATCGACCCCCGGACTTTTAGCCAGTTCGAGACCTATAATCATGGCCTCATACTCGGCCTCGTTATTAGTCAATTTTATAGTTCTAAAAGATTTCCTAACTACATTACCCGTCGGTGGATTCAACACGATGCCAAGCCTGGACCCCTTTGCATTTCAGGTATCATCTGTAAAGAGGGTCCAAATCCCATAAGAAGTCCCCGAGTTGAAAAACAATTCCCTTTCGACCTCGAGTACTAGGGTCCGCGTGAAGTCGACCACGAAGTCCGTAAAAATTTGAGTTTTGAGGGCAGTTTGGGGTCGATATTCGATATCGTATCCACTGATTTCCACGGCCCATTTGCCAATCGCCCCGAGAGCTCAGGTTTATGCATTATGTTTCTCAACGGGTAAGTAGCTACGACACATATGGGATGACATTGATAATATGGTTTTAACTTCCTAGAGGCGCTTAGCAAAGCGAGCGCCAATTTTTCCAGGCGAGGACACCTAGTTTCGGCCTCGCCTAGAGTCCTGCTAACATAATAGATAGGAAATTGCGTACCAAGTACAGGTACAACTACTCGTCTACTTTCAGAATATGAAGCAAAGTCAGGCTCGAAAGGTACCACTTGAGTTCTTCCAAGGCTTGTTGGCACTCTGGGGTTCATGAGAAGTTATTCTTCTTCTTCAATAACGAGAAGAACCGATGGCTATTGTCGGAGGACCTTGAAATAAATAGACCTAAGGCGGCTATACACCCGTTAACCTTGGGACGAACTTAACATTGTCCAACACGGTAATGATCTTATCGGGGTTGATCCCGATTCCTCGGTTGGACACCACGAATCCGAGGAATTTCCCGGACTCGAATCCGAATGCACATTTGTCCGGGTTCAACTTCATGTTGTATTTCTTCAATATGTTGAAGGTTTCCTGCAAATGTTTCAAATGGTCCTCTGCTCGCATGGACTTAAATAACATGTCGTCAATATAAAACTTCATTGATTTTCCTCTTTTCTCTTAGAACATACGATTTACTAGGCGTTGCTAAGTGGTACCGATGTTTTTAAGTCTGAATGGCATTATGTTATTAAAGTAAGTGCCGTATTTGGTTGTACCCAGAATAGGCATCGAGAAAGTTAAGGATCTCGTGGATGGCTTTCATATCGATCATACGATCGGTATTTGGCAAAGTAAAAGAGTCCTTGGGACATGCCTTTGTCAAGTCTTTATAGTCTACACACATTCTTAATTTATTCCCCTTTTTAGGTACAACTACTACATTTGTTAACCAATCCGGGTATTTAACTTCCCGAATAGATCCTATTTTAAGGAGTTTAGATACCTTGTCTTTGATGAATGCATGATTGACTTTAGACTGAGGCCTCCTCTTCTGTTTGACTGGGTGAAACTTCGGATCCTGGCTTAGCTTGTAAGTAGTTATTTACGACGGGATCCCTTTCATGTCAAGGCGGGACCAGGCGAAACAACCTACATTAGTTATAAGGAATTTAATGAGGTTTTTCCTAAGCTCAGGACTTAACCCCGTGCCTAGGTATACCTTATTATCGGGCAGGTGTTCTATCAATATGACTTGCTCTAGCTCCTCGACCGTTAATTTGGTGGCGTCAGTATCGAGGGCTATAAAAGACGTGGGAACTCGGATTCTTTGATGTCGAGAGTGCGGATATCGGGACCACCTCGTTGACCGCAAACATTTCCTTTGCGGCCGGTTGTTCTTCATAAATTGTTGTAATCCCTCCTGATGTCGCGAATTTCAACACCTGGTGTAATGTCGAGGGAACCGCCCTCATGTTGTGAATCCACGGTCTCCCAAACAGAGCATTGTATCTCATCTCCTTCAATCACGTAGAACTTTGTTTCTTGAACAGTTCCAGTGTTGTTCACCCGTAGGGTTATCTCTCCTATAGTGGTCTCACATGCCATTTTGAATCCATTTTGAACTCAGACTGCTGGTACAATTTGGTCCCGTAGACCAAGTTGTTCTATGAGCCTCGATCTGATAATATTGGTCGAGCTACCTGGATCAATTAGCACACGCTTAAATCAAGATTTATTTATGAGTGCAGATATTACCAATGCATCATTGTGCGGTTGGACGACGCCTTCAGTGTCCTCATCGTTGAAAGATATGGTTCCTTTAGGCACGTAATCTCGTGTACGTTTCTCCCTCGTGATGGACACTTTGGTGCGTTTTAACATTGGCCCCTAGGGTACGTCGACCCCACCGATAATCATGTTAATGACGTGCTGAGGTTCCTATTGCTCGATCTGCTTATTGGAGTCCCTATTCCAGAAATGACTTTTGGCTTGATTGCTCAGGAATTCTTGGAGGTGTCCGTTATTGAACAACGGGGCTATTTCCTCTCTCAGTTGTCGGCAGTCTTCAGTTATGTGGCCGTGAGTGCCATGATATTGTCACATTAGGTTGGGGTCCCTTTGGGCAGGATCGGACTGCAAAGGTCGAGTACACTTGGTGATAGCATCCTAGGAAGCTCAAATCTATTCAAGGACAAGAATGAAGCTTTGGAATCTCAAAGAGGGCCTTTAACAAGATGTCAAGCTAAAGTGTTCCCAAACAAGGTCATTAGACATCAAGTGCAAATAAAGAAGTTGTTAATTGTGATGAAGAGATTAAGGATAAATGATATGAAATGGCTAGACATTAAAATTGTTTTATGGCGCAAATTTATATCCTACAAGAGGAGGATCGGAACCCAAGAGACATCTTTTGAAGAAGGTCCTAGTCAATCCACTTTTGAACTAATTTGGCACCTAAAATGTGTTCAAACTTGCAGCCTAAGAAATCCTCCATAAATCCATGTTTTTATATCATAAAAATGACTTACTTGATGTCCAAGAAGGGTACATAGGCATGCTAGATATTGAGTGCAAGTTGGTGCCAAGTTGCTTGCAAATTTCCTTCAAGATTTTCAAGATTTTCAAAATTCTATCCAAGATTGGTTTGGGACTTATTTCCATATATTATGAGACTATATTTATTACTTTCCTAGTTAGTTAAGGTTATATTTTCCTTTTACTAATATTTTTGGAATTACTTTCCAAGAATGACTTGGTTTTTGCTTCCTAGTATTTTCCTTTTCCTAAGGTAGTTGGGCTTGTTGTCCAAAGTAGTTTAGGACTTTATTTCCTTGTGTTTTTAGGTACAATTTCGTGACCCCCTATCTATATAAAGGGTGTTTTCTTTGTTTTTAGACGTAGATTATTATAGGCAATATCAATAAAAATTGTGAGATTTTTCTTGCACTCTTGTGTGTGGCTACTTTTGGATTTATTCTTCAACCTTCAATGCTCAAATTAAGGTGGTAATATTAAACCCTTTTCGAAATCTTAGATCACTTCTAGGTATTCAAGAAAGGTGATAAGTTTGGGCTTATTGTTGTTCTTGTTATTCGAAAGGGTCGGGTTTCACAATCTATGTCTTGTTTTTAAGTATCTACCAAAGGCGATTAGTTCTTTGTTAGCTCATTGTTGTTGTTAGGATTCAACTTCAAGAATAGACTTGTTGAATTCAAGAGAGTTTCTTAATTCAATCTATCTTTACTTTCTGTCTTTGTTTGTTTCTTTATTTTCTTTAAGTTTTCGCACGTTTCTTGATTTTTCTTTAGTAATTCTTTGACCCCTATCGTGTTGTTATCACTTGGTGTCTTTGATGCGTACGATGTCAGCTATGATGGCAGCATCATCGACGTTGAAGTTATATTCTGATAACCTTGGTGCTTCCTTAGGCTTGATGGGCCTGTCAAAGCCGTTTTTGCTCATGAGCCTCCAGTTATTTTGTCCTCAGTCGCCTCTCCTTTCTCTTCTCACAAGGTTTCGTCCAGGCACATTACCTCTTTGATCTCCATTGTATGGTTGATACCGGTCTGTATTTGATCTTGGTTCACGATCAACATCTATTTTTGATCTGTCACTTGCTCTGACAGGATAAACAGATCCAGAAGGGGCCCCAAGCTGATCATCTTAGACCCTTATTGTTTATTGGTACTAGTTATGGACGTCGGCCCAAGTTACTGCCGAATATTCTATCAAATTTTGCTTCAACTATTGTGAAGCCAATGATCTTCGAGCATTGCGTCCTTTGGTGAAGGCTTGGACGGTCCAATCATCCGCGATCGGAGGCAGGTCCACTCCTTCCATTTGAAATCGGGACACGAATTCCCTGAGCATCTCATTATCTCTTTGCTTCACTCTAAAAAGGTCTCACTTTCTAGTCTCAACCTTGATGGCTCCGGCGTGTGCTTTCATGAAGGCGTATGCAAGCATATCAATCGAGTCAATAAAATTAGGCGTAAGTTGTAATACCATATCATAGCTCCTTTTGACAAGGCCTCTTCGAATTTTTTCAGCAGGACGAACTCGAGCTCATCATCTTCCAAGTCATTCCCCTTGATGGCACACGTGTAGGAGGTCACGTGTTCATTTGGGTCTGTCATTCCGTTGTACTTAGGAATTTTAGGCATGCAGAACTTCTTTGGGATCGGCTTCGGAGTTGCGCTCGGAGGAAAAGGTTTTTGGAGAAATTTCTTGGAATCCAGGACCTTCAATATCGGTGGTCCTCCTGGGATTTGGTCGACCCTGGAATTGTAGGTTTCTACTTTTCTGTCATTAGCTTCGATCTTCTTTTCTCCCGATTCCACCCGTTTTGTCAGTTCCTCAAGAATTTTTATAATCTCGTGGTTTGTCCCGGATTCAATTTCGCTCATCTTTTTGGTTCATTTTTGTGAGTGTTTTCCTGGGATGACTCGGGCTCAACTCTGCTGGGGGCGTGGATCTAGTTTTGCAACTAGGCTATCGCTGCATGTTGAGCTTGCAACATTTTGAAGATTACGGGAAAGTTGATCTCATCACCTTCACCATCGTGTGTATTTTGGGCTACCGATCGGACTCCCCATGGATGTTGTTCTCAGGATCGGTAGGCAAGTTTACATTGATGGCCACATGTGAGTTAGCGTCGATCGGGTCGGCAGCTGGAACTCCGTTGGGGTCGACAGGGGGCACCTCGTTACTGGGTGCCACATTGTTGTTCTCACCATGGTGTCCAGACTCACCATACACATTCAAAGGGGCAGATTGGGAGTTCGACATGTTAAGCCTGGACCTGAAATTAAAGACTTCAAGCAACAAGTGAAAAACATGGTGTGTTATGGAAATTCGTATCGAATTGACACTATTATCCTTAGCCCCATTGTGGGCGCCAAACTGTTTACCCTTGAAAGAGAATAATAATTAAATTTGTTTGTGATTTTAAGGATACTGGATTAATTCGATACAAACGATAAATTGCGGAAGAATAAACGGATAAAAGGGGTAAAACAATTATCAAACCACTTGAGGAGGGTGATACTGGACTTAACAACTGCCTCAATAAAATATTCGCCCTCGATCCAGGACTCACAATGACCAAACACTGATGAACAATGATGTTGGGCATGTTTCTATATGTTTTGATGTTACTTTACCCATGTTTTAATAGCTTTTTGGTACTATTTGGTGTTAAAAATGCCCAACATGGCTTAATTATTGGTTTTATGACTAATTGATTTGTGTGTGATGATTTAGGATGTTTGGAGTGCAAAAATATGAAGAAAAGATGCTCCAACTAGAGGAGAGGAGGGTGGATGCGTCGCATCCAACCTTGGAAAGAAGGCTAGTTAGTGCACCCTTAGCAGTGAAGTCGGGCCATATAATCAACACTTGGGCACATCAGAGATGGAGGAACAAAGGGTGGATGCGAAGCATCCACTCTAGCATGCGAAGCTGAAGAAATGGAGGACGAGCTGAAGCATCCACCCCAACATCAATCCCTAAAGTTGAGTTGGATTAGGAGTAAGAGAACTTTGACCCACGACTTTTGTACGCAATATATAGGCCAAAAATGCCCCTTTTAGGTCATCTAACACACATTTTGAACGGAATTTGACCTAGGGAGAGCAAGGAGCCGCCGTGGAGGCCGGGTTTCATCTTTTATTCCACCAAACTTAGTAATTTTTATATTTATTTGTATGATTTGTTTTTTAGCTATCATGTCATTGTGGAGATAAACTTCACGTTCTAGGGTTGTGGTTCTTTCATGACTATTGTTATTCGGATATTGATTTTGCTTACTTGACTTATCATATTGGTTTATTTATTCAATCTTGCGCTTAATTATTTGATTGCTTGATCACCAATTAAATACTAACTACGAATCTAGAATTGAACTCGAAAGTGGGAATTCTAGATTGCACATAGGATTGAGTTGAGCAAGATCTTGAACATAGGCATCGGGGAACAGATTCACGGATAGGATATACATATAACTAATTGCCTTTCTTGGTTGATTTACAGGAATTATAAATGCGTTCTTATTGATTCTAACTCCATAGACATATAGGCGTTAGGTTAGCTTGAATAGGCGAGTAAGAACTCGATAGATTCTTATGAGCAATATTAACCCTGTCAACTAATAAACCAGATAAATTAATCAGTTAATTCAATTGAAGAATACAATAGGAATGTTAGATAGCCCATAACCCTAGATCGTTTTCGTTACATTGATAATACAAAAATCTGCTATCCTTTTGTTTAGAGTTCACTATTTTTGTTTATCATTATTTTTATTAGATTAGAAACAAATACTTATAAGTTTAATTCTTATTTAGATAATTAGGATAGTTTAATTTAGTTCATAGTTAATCAAAATTCCTCGTGGGTTCGACATCCGGCTTTTAGTCACTTTATTACTTGACGACCACGTATACTTGCGTGTGCATTTGGCCGGAACAAACAAGAACTAGAACTTTGAGTAACAGAGAAAATAATAATATATTTCCTTGATATGCATGTTACACTATCCCCCATTGAATAATCATACCCCCTCCCTCCCTTTATATTTATATAGTAGGGGAGTTTACCCTAATGTACAATTCTATAAAAGATAAAAATCTTCCGCTTAACCAATCACTAGTTCTGTGTCGATACGTGCCGAGATCCACGACGTGATATCTGGCTGGTCACGGATATCACAGATTTTTGTTGGTCGTGCTCAGTTACCTAGTAATGTTTTCCGAGGCCTTTGGGATTCGAACCGAACTCGGGGTTATGGCCCTGATACTTCTCGAGGTCGGGCGCTTTGCCCGAACCCCAATTCGAGGGGCTCCTAGTCTCGATTCCGATTCCCTACCATCGCGTCTCTTGCTCTATTTGAAAATGGTAATTACAATTAAAATTGGTTTTGTGGTTCTAAAAATATGTGATTTATTTTAATATTGATTGTTAGGCAATAAATGCTAAGTGCGAGTTATGAAAATGAGATAAGAGCAAGGAATGATGCTGATATGCAAACCGAATAGTCGAGAGACGGGGTCTCGAGCTGACCTAAGCTGGGACTCGAGGTCGAGCTGGTGTGCTTAGCTGGCGATGATCGATGAAGGAATAACAGTTAAGAGGGCCTCGATGATGGCTCTTTATGATCAATGATGAGTAATAAATGAAGAACAATCAATGAAATACAATAAATGTAAGCAATAGATCAATAGAACAACAATGGAGTCTGTTTTAGAGAGCAGAGAATGTTCTTGTTCTTGTATTGAATATCATATGCCCAAAAAATGACAAGGGTCCCCTTTATATAGGAGGGGAAATCCCAACATAGTACATGTGTAATTATTACAAAGATATGCAGCTGGTACAACTATTTAATGTCACTGTACGGACTTATATTATTCTTGCAGACCTGGTCAGCTCTAACCACGTGCCTTCTGGGAATTTCCTGCTTGTCCATGATGGTCACCAAGTTACACCTCCCCAAGGTCGAGCGTAGGGAATCCTCGATATACTCTCTGGGGGTCAAACCTCGATCTGTGCCTCCAGTCTTCTGAAGACGGGCTATGGAATGCCATAATGATCATAAAATCATATCTTCGATTTTAGCCGTGTACAGATAGTCCGCGTGTTTCTTAGAGTGAAATCATAAGAAACGGTCTTGAATTCTTGCCTTTTCGATACTTCCATCATGACGTCATCCCCGTTAGATCATTAAATGATGCCTCAAAGGCTGTGTAGAGGTCACTATCAGCACGATTATCGAGAAGCCCATGAACCGTTATTGGTTCGACCTTTCCTCTTCTCAACAATTGCCCAAACGACTTTTATAAATACCTCAATTGTTTTCCATTCACACTTTTACAACATCTTCAAGTCTTCAGAGCTTAGTTCACAATTTTCTGCATTCATCTTCTTTCTGTGCTTGCTTCTTCATCTTTTTTCTTTAAAACTTAGTTATAATCATGGCAAAAACCTCCAAAATGGTACCTCAGAAAGAGGAACCACTTCTTCATCACTCCTGTCTATGGGCATATCAAAAGTACCTCCTAGTATCGAGCAGTGTATTCCTGGTCCTTTTGAAATTGTCTCCGATTGTACCATCGAGAAACCTCCTTCTACACAGGACCGATGCGAGCCCATGTCTCGGTACATCAGTGTAGTAACCGAGGTGAAGAAGGTAAAGGTAGACTGCCGCCGAGGGGAAGCGGTACAAGTAGAAATCCCTACAGCTGAGGAAAGCATAGTCACGCATAAAGTTGTCTTCCTCAGCGTAGATACATACCCTTTCACTTTAGGCCCCGTATATTCTTCTTCTCTACCGATAGATCCGGTTATTCTCGACTTCTGTCGTCAGTACCGAGTGACACTCGGTCAAATTTATCCCTCTTTCTGGAGGATCGTATATATGATACGATACTTCTCCAATATGGTCGAGGTAATGACTTTCACCCTCGACCACCTGGTTAGGTGGTATAGCCCTCGTCTCTACCGAGGGGGTTTGATCAAGACACACCATCGATCTGCCAATACATTCTTTGCCTGCATTGATGAGGATAAAGACCAGGGATGGATGAGCCGGTTTGTCAGAGTCAGAACCTCGAACATCATCCCTGCTAATAGAATTCCATTCCCGGAGGAATGGAACATGAAGCGTAAGTACCCCTACATTGGATACGTTTTATTACCTCTCCTTCTTCTTCTGAACTGACCCCTCTCTTTTATGTTTGATTTTATTACGGTTTCATAGCCATTGTGTGGTTCCCCGGTGTGGTCCAAGACCTCCCGAGATATATCAAACGCTTAGACTCCGCCTGTCCATATAGCAAACTCATTTGGCGCGATTTGGCCAAGACGCGATGGCAGGTCAAGAATCATGGTAAGCCCTTATTGCTGTCATTATTAGAAGCTTTTTATGAGTAATCTTTCATCGCAAAATGTTTGATATCTCATGTTTGTGCAGGTCTCGGGGAGGCCGTCTCAATGAGACCGCCTCCGCCTGGTGAAGAAGAGGCCTCGAAACCCGACAAGGGTAAGAAGAGGAAGAAGGAGACGTCAACCGAGTCTCCAAAATCAAAGAAACCCAAGGTCCGCAATCCTAAGCCGATGCCACGGTCTTGACTTCGACTGCTGCAGCAAGTCTTTGTACCGAGGACGAAGATGATGATGCCTATCGCCCTTTTGTATAAAGGGTAAGACGAAGCGCTGACGTTTCAAGTAATGTTGGGCAGAAAGCAGTTGAGCTGGAGGTGACCGATGCGGACCCACTTCACGTTGTAGAGGCCCCCAAGGAAGGTTCGGGCACAGTCCTCGAGCCACTTGCTGGACATGTTACAGTCCGTGTTGAAGAGTTCAGAGGGCCTGGTTCTGAATTTTTTTTCGGGGGCGAGAAGAAGCCCCGATGGAAGTTGATGTTGTAGGTAGCTTTCAATCGGGCCCGTCATTTTCTCCAGGGGAGATAAGGGATGCGCAGAGCAGGGGTGCTGCCGATGTGGGTACCTCTCGGGGAGAGGATGACACATTCGGAGATTACTTTGAAGATGTTGAGGAGGAGACTGATCTCGATGCCCCTGTCTCTCTTGAAGAGGTTGAGAGGCTTCAAAAGAAGGTGATCTTCTTGATTTACTATTTGTGCTTCAAATTTTTACTCTTGCTTTTCTAACTTTCTTCCTTTGTGTTGTAGGTCAAGAAGTTGTATGACCAAGATTTCTCCAAGCTACATGATGAGCTCTCTTGCCGTGAGGAGGAGCTCTAGAAGCTTACATCGGAGCTAAACGAGTTAAAGGCTCTGCATGCTCGACAAGAGGAGGAGATGGTTGACCTCCGGTAACACTTAGGGAAGGTGATCCAAGATAGGTCCGACCTCACCGATCAGGTAATCTAGCTTTGATGAACTCATCTTCTATTGTCATAATTTTTAGCTAATTAGATCGACTTGGTATTTGCAGATTGGGAAAAAGGATTCCGTAGTGGGGCAACTTCAGGAGTATGTCGCAGCCAAGGAAGCTGAGATCTTCGAGCTGAAACGGCAGAATGATGTTGTGGCCTCGGAGAGAGACATTCTTCGGGGAGATTTGGCCTCGACCCAGGGTTTTCTGTTAAGTGCTCAGGAGGAGGCCACTGCATTATTTGTGGACAAGTCTGAGGCCGATGAGTATGTAGCTTCGTAAAAAAGGTATGTCGCTGCCGCTAATGATCGATATAGGGAGATATCCGAGAAGGCCGAGCTAAAACTGGCTCGAGCCGTTGCTCATGCTCGCTTGCAAGCTAGGAGGCAAGCCTTCGAGGAAGAGAGTGCCAAAGATGTTGATCTCTTTGCTGAGAATGAAAAAGCCAGAGCCTTGGAGGAAGAATCAGCACTTTCAACTACTTCAGATGAGGGCTCTGGAAGCGACTCGGACAGTAGTGAGGGCGAAAAGTAGATTTGCTATTTTTGCCTTTTTCTTTTTTGTATACGGGCTCCTCGGGGGAGCTTTGTAAAATACCCTTGTAAATATATTTTTGGAAATGCAAAGATTTCTTTGTTTCATATCTTCAAACTCTACTTTTAGTGTTTATGCAATGCTAATCTTCGAATTTTGATTTCAGCTCCTTAGAGCCCATACTTGCAGTAACAAATATCCTCGAGATCGAGCACCTTGTCGAGGCTAGGTTGATACGGGGACCTTGGTCCCTCGAACGTTGTATGACAACGTCATTCATATGATATGACCGTGAAGCGACTTGGGTGGTCTCGCCGGTACACTTCCCCAAAAGTTATAATGACTTGGTCAGAATTAATTGGCCTTCAAAGTAGATGAACAGTCGTCACTTGTTCTATATATGTTTGCCTTTTCTTCATTGAGGGATTTGCTGTTTGCAAAGCTAAGTTTTCTCTTTAGAGTTTCTTCTCTCATCTCTTCTGTCATTTTAGTTCAAAGCCTTTGCCCGAGCTTTCACCCTATTTTTATTGTTGCAAATAGTTATGGCTTTTGTGCCTAAATCTGTTCACCAAGAAGAGGAGAGTACTGCCTCTACTTTCTGCCCGGCCGGTGGTACACCACCGGCGTTTGGTGAGTTAACCTCGAGCTGCTTCGTCTCGAGGAGAGACTTTACGTTAGAGAGACCTCTCGATATTACAGGCCATCAGGAGCATGCATTGAGGTTCATCTCGTCAATAGGAGAGAAACACCTCGAGGCAGTGAGGAGAGACTGTGGATGGGTAGAAAAGGTGGTACTGCAGGTACCTTCTCTAGAAGAGGATATCATGGCACATGTAGAGGGGTTTTTGAATGTATATACGTATCCCTTTATGTTGGACCCTCTCGACAGAGTCGTTCTCGAGTTCTGTCGAAGATATCGGGTCACCCTGGCTCAGGTTCACCCGTTGTTTTGGCGGATTGTGCTTATGATAAGGTTTTTTGCTGAGAAGGACGAGCTTGAGATCACCCTCAACCATCTCATCAGATTGTACCGTCCCTTGCATTACGGAGGCTAGATTACTTTACGACGTCGATCCACTAGGCCCTTTGTTGCAGTGATGACGAAGATGAGGACCGAGGGTGGATGAGTCGATTTGTCCGAGTGCGGACTATCGATATTATCCCTGCAGAGTTCCTGCAATTTCTCGAGAAATGGAATTTCACACGTAAGTGCTTTGCTGCATTCTATCATTTTTGTTCATAATGGAGCCAGACTCCGTAAGAATGTTTCTTCGCTTTTTTGCAACAATCCCGTGGTTTCCATACGAGGTCCCCGACCTGGCGGATTGGACTTGGAAACTGGAAGCTTGCTCGAGTTATGATGAAAGTAACTGGCGAGACCTGTCGAAGGGTAGATGGAAGGCAAAACACCACGTGTAAGTGCCGTGTGATTCCTTTCTTAAGGAATATTTCCCTTTTCGTTTCCTAACTTCTTTACTGCAGGCATTGGAGAATTTTTCGAGATGAGACCGTGACCTATTGGAGAGGAGGAAGGATCTTCGGCTTCAGGGCCAAAGAATGATAACAAGCGGAAGGAGTCCTCGATGGGCGAGGAGATTTATAGTGAGGCAGGGCCTACCCGGAGGCGTAAAGGAGATGCATTCGTTGAGGTAGATCATGTACCCATCGGTCGTTGTGTGAGCATTGGTGAAACAGAAGGGAGCGGCCACACATCGATGGCTCGGACCGAGAGATATCTTGAGGCAACTGAGCCTGCAGTACCCGAGGTTTCTAGCCTCGGGAGAGTGGTTCCTCATTTGCCGCCATCTTCTTCTTTCCTCGAAGGTACTTCGAGAGGTGTTCGAGGTCAAGGGCCGCCTGAAGGGAGAGGAGTCCCGAATGATCATGTCCCCTCTCGGGATCGTTCAACTGGGGCCGAAGAGGCCAGGCCAGGAGATGCACGCTCGGCTTTCGAGGAGGCTCAGCGGTTCTGTTCTTCGGTAGGCTTCAGTAACTTTTTGGTTTTCAGCTTTGTAACTTTGTTCTTCTAAATTGAAGTTTCTTTTCCACAGGCCTTTGACAAACTCAAATCCGAGTTTCTTCGCTGTGAGACTAGGTTGCGAAAAGCCTTGGTCCGGGAGAAATCCCTCAGGCGTTTTTATGATAAAAGGGCAAAAAGGTTGACACACCTTCGATATGAGATGAATCGAAGCCAGAATTACGAAGACCGCCTCGAGAGACAGGTAATATTTGTTTTGAGGCAATGCACGTTCCTTCTCCCATCTTCGAAGATTAATATTTTGATATTTCAGTTGCAGAGAAAGACGGAGGACTTGGAGTGCCTTTGGGGCAAAGTTGGTCAGGCCAATTATGAGTGCAATAATCTAAGGGCTCGATAGGTGTCCATGTTGCGGCCAAGAAGAATGCCTTGGCCAAGGCTTCTGCCCTCGAGGTGCAACTCCGTAATGCTCGTGAAAACATCTCGGTCCAGGCGAGCAGGATTGTAAGACTCGAGTCTGATCTTTTGAAGATGAAGGCCGAGGTCGTGGATGCCCGGACTGAAGCTGAAGAGGTTCGAGCTAAGGCTAAATAAGAAAGTGGTCGTCTATTTAAAAGACGTTGCCGATGCTCGGACTGAGTTGAGGGGGCTCACGATCGGGAGAGAAGAAGCAATGAATACGCCTGATGCAGATCCCGGAGGGAAACCCTCGAGGAGATCCATACTAGGGGCTTCGATCTCTTGGAAGAGATAGAGCAGGCCAATGCGCATGAATACGGCGCCAAATTCCTTGTATCCGATGCCGAAGATAATAAGGAAGAGGTCGACAGAGCCGTAGTCCCCGAGGGGAAAGTAGACTAGGCTTATCCTTTCAGACTTGTGTATAGGGCTCTTAGAGAGCATTGTAAATGAATCCTTTTATTATTTCGCACATATATAAAAAAAAACCTTTAGGTTTTCTCCTTTCGTGAATTTCCATTTGCTTGTGTCTGTCTTTCATTTGTTTTGAATTTTGATGTTTGTCAATGATTAGCTAGATGAATTGGAACTCGAGGTAAAACCCTTAGGTTTTGTGCCTGATGTTCCGATAATTAGTCAGATGAGTTGGACTTCGTCATGAACCCCTTGAGGTTTTGCGCTTGATGCGCGATTGATAATAGTTGATATTTAACCTATTCAGAGCTCGGTCTTCGAGTCGTGTTTTGACTTCGAGCTCATCGACCCTTAGGTTTTGAATTGGCCCTGAGGCTCTTCAAGCTAGATCTTAGGCTCTTACGCATTGGGTCGGTACAACCTCTAATCGGCTCTAAGGCTCTTTTAAGCTGGCTCTTAGGCTCTTATGCATTGGGTCGGTACGACCTCTAATCGGCCCTGAGGCTTTTTTAAGCTGGCTTTTAGGCTCTTACGCATTGGGTCGGTACGACCTCTAATCATCCTTGAGGCTCTTTTAAGCTGGCTCTTAGGCTCTTACGCATTGGGTTGGTACGACCTCTAATCGATCGTGAGGCTCTTTTAAGTTGGCTCTTAGGCTCTTACGCATTGTGTTGGTACGACCTCTAATATGGCTATATTTTTCCCTCGTTAAAGACTTTTGAAGTTTTTGTGTTCGTCCGACTCTTCGATGACTCGATGAGAGCCTCGATTATGAGCCGATATGTGATGACAGATGAGCACCTCGGGAGGTTCACTCAGAGGCTGATTGTTTCGAAGCCTTTTCATTATTTGGAGATTATATGATCTAAGCTCTTTTGCTTATGTCGAGGGTAACCTAATTAACCGGTTCTTTTCGAAGAAATTTCAAAGTGTTCGAAGGCCTGAGATTTTATAGCGACAGTCGGACGTCTCCGAGTCGCGTTAGTTTGGCCGGAGCCTTATGACCGTAGTCATTGTGTTTGGCCATAGCCTTTTAGTCCCCGAGTTAGGTAGTCTAGGCGTCTATATCGAGGGTATGCCTTTTAAGGGGTCTTACAAGTTCGAATATATAGACTTGGCTTTAATATCGGGATTATGCCTTTTGAAGGTCTTACAAATTAGACATGCCTTGCTTGAGGTCTTACAGATTTGGTCATGCCTTACTTGAGGTCTTACAGTTTTGATATTTCCTCTTGGAGGTCTTATAATTCATGCCTTGCTTGAGGTCTTACAGATTTGATATTGCCTCGTGGAGGTCTTATAATTCATGCCTTTCTTGAGGTCTTACAGGTTCGATATTGCCTCGTGGAGGTATTATGAGCTCGAGGTTGCCTCATGAAGGTCTTGCACTGTTGATGATGCCTCATGGAGGGCTTATATTCTTGAGCATGCCAGGAGGTCTTACAAATTTGATATTGCCTCATGGAGGGCTTATATTGGTGATATTGCCTCATGGAGGGATTACATCGGTGCCTCGTGGAGGGCTTATATTAGTGCCTCATAGAGGGCTTTCGGGTTTGAAGTTGCCCGCTTGGGGTATTACGGCTTCGAGCTCTCAGAGGCTCGATGAGCTGACCGTCGATAGCAGTCCCCGAGCGCTCGAGAGTGCTTGAGGATGTCTGGCCTTTGAGCCATTTCTTGTGGAAATAGCAAACTTCTTTGAAGCGCGAAGCGTTTTGATGGTAAACGATACTCCTTTGATTACTTGGTACAAGTATACATGTTTTTGCCATCAAGGGTTCGATTATTCTATGCGGACACGGTTCATTGGACCGTTTGGACCGATACATCACTCTCTTGTCGAGACCCTCTTTGTCTTATTTCAATTTCTTCGGGGAGGTGATCTCCCGGGGGGATGCGCCCCAGTATTCGAGGTTGATTGAAAGAGAAACCTTGAATACTTATTGAGTTCTCCTTAGGTAGCATATAGATGTTGCCTCGTTAAAAACCTCGTCGGTAAAACCCATTTGGTATAAAATCCGATCTGAGGGAAAAAGAGCGCAACGCATGCTTTAAAACCTAATGTCTTCAAGCTGGAAGGTTCTTCGATTCTTCTAATCGGACACCTGCACACAGGTTAGTGTAAAATGTAAATAGGAGGGAGAGGGTTATACCTTAGTAGTGATGGAGTTTGAGCCTTGATATGCTTCAACTGCTTGTTCCGAGGACGCGGTACGGTCCTTTATTCATTGATTCGGGTGCAACCAAGAATGTAGCTTGTGATTGTTACTTGGCTGTTTGCTTATCCTTTGGCTCCTTCAATGTAGAAGGTGTCGATGCCGGTGCCATATCGTGCACCGCGAACATCTCTTTTGTTGGATGATGCTCCCTGCATACCGTTCTTATTCCGTCTTTTGTTGGGAATTTCATCATCTAATTAAGGGTAGACGACACCGCCCTCACACAGTGTATGCACGGCCTTCCGAGTAAGGCATTGTATCTCATGTCACCTTCGGTGACATGAAACTTGGTATCTTGGATTGTGCCGGCCACGTTGACTGGGAGGATGATCTCCCCTTTCGTTGTTTTCCTCGCCATGTTGAATCCATTGAGGAATCGAGAGGCGGGTACGATCCGGTCGAGCAGTCCGAGCTGCTCCACCAACCTCGACCTAATTATGTTACCCGAGCTACCTGGATCCACGAGCACACGTTTAATTTGAAATTTATTCACAAGAAAAGAAATTACCAATGCGTCGTTTTGAGGCTGAGACAGGGTCTCGTTGTCCTCTTATCTGAATGTGAGAGCGTCCTCGGGTATGTAACTCCGAGTCCGCTTTTCCCTAGTGATGGTTATATTTTTCCGTTTGACAATGGGTTCCTGTGGGACGTCGATTCCTCCAATGATCATCTGGATGACGTGTTGTGGTTCTTTTGTTTCATTTTTCCTATTCGCCTCTCTTTCCCAAAATTGATTTTTAGCACGGTCGTTGAGGAACTCTTGGAGGTGCCCTTTGCTGATTAGTCGGGCTACTTCTTCTCGGAGCTGTCTGCAATCTTCGGTCCTATGACCGTGTGTTCCATGAAATTCACACACCAGGTTAGGGTTCCTTTGCGAATGATCCGATAGTATGGGTCTTAGCACCTGGTATCTTTGATTTTATCCACGGCCGACACGATGTCTGAAACATCAACGTTGAAGTTGTACTCAAATAACCTGGGTGCCTCCACCGGTCCTGTGTGTCTGTCGAAACCGGCTTTGTTCATGCGTCCCCAAGAATTCTGACCTCGATCCACCCTTCAGTCGTTTTGAGGTATGTTGTACCTCAGGGCATTTCTTCGATCTTCGACGTATGGTTGGTACCTTTCCTTGTTTGGCCTTGGTTCCTTTACTAGGATCCTATTAGGATATACTGAGCCCGAAGTTGCTCCTAGTTGGTCGTCCTCGACCCTGATCTTTGATTGATACCAGTTGTGGACATCCGCCCAAGTTACGGGGGGATATTCAACCAAGTTCTGCTTTAGCTTCTTCGAAGCTATCGAGCTCCGTTCGTTTAAACCTTGGGTAAAGGCTTGCACTGCCCATTCATTGGAGACTGGCGGTAATTCCATTCGCTCCATTTGAAAGCGAGATACAAAATCCCTTAGCATTTCGTTTTCTCTCTGTTTGATTTTGAAGACGTCGGATTTCCTTGTAGAAACCTTGATGGCACCAGCGTGTGCCTTTATAAAAGAGACTGCCAGCATGGAAAATGAGTCTATTGAGTTCGGGGATAGGTTGCGATACCACATCATGGCCCCCTTTGATAGCGTTTCTCTGAATTTTTTCAACAGGGCGGATTCAATCTCGTCGTCCTTCAGGTCGTTTCCTTTTACATCACAAGTGTAAGTAGTGATGTGCTCATTGGGGTCCGAGGTCCCATTGTACTTCGGGATATCGGGCATTCTGAATTTCTTCGGGTTGGGCTTTAGAGAAGCACTCGATGGGAACGACTTTTGCACGAACTTATTTGAATCTACACCCTTCAGAATCGGGGGTGCGCCCGGGATCTGATCGACCCTCAAGTTATAGGTCTCCACCTTTTTGTCGTTAGCTTCTATCTTATTTTCTCCTGACTCAATCCTCTTTGTGAGGTCCTCGAGCATTTTCATAATAGCGGGGTCGGCTGCTGACCCATTGTTGCTCGATCTTTCTGGTGCCTGTTCGGCTCGAGGAGCTGCTTTCGGTGGTTCGGTGCTTGGATTTTTTTAATGGCTTTGTAGCTGAGCAATAGCCATCTGTTGTGCCTGCAATACTTCAAAAATAACGTGAAGGCTAACCTCTCTTTCCTCCCGAGCTGGAGTTTTCTGAGCTTCCTATTGGTTTCCCCGGTGTATACTCCCTTTGGTGTGGGAGCTTATATCAACATGTTGGGCGTTACGTGAGCCCACATCCACAGGGATTTGTTCTGGTGCGCCCTCAGGGTTTTTGCAGTGGTACAACGGCGCCTGAAACAGCTACACCATTTTCTCCATGGTCTTCAGGACCGTTGTTTTCATGTGCATTAACTGAGTTAGACATTTTTGACCTGAAATCAAAGATTCTTGGACAAGAAAAAGTGTGAAGTATAACTTGTGTTTTTCAGTAAACCATCACTAAAACAATCACTATTATTTTTAGCCCCACGGTGGGCGCCAGACTGTTTACCTTGAAAATGGTAATTACAATTATAGTTGATTTTGTGGTTTTAAAAATATGTGATTTATTTTAATATTGATTGTTAGGCAATAGATGCTAAGTGCGAGTTAGGAAAAATGAGATAAGAGCAATTAATGATGCTGATATGCAAACCGAACAGTCGAGAGACGGGGTCTCGAGCTGGCCTAAGTTGGGCCTCGAGGTCGAGCTGGTGTGCTTAGCTGGCGATGATCGATGAAGGAATGACAGTTAAGAGGGCCTCGATGATGGCTCTTTATGATCAATGATGAGTAATAAATGAAGAACAATCAATGAAATACAATTAATGTAAGCAATAGATCAATAGAACAACAATGGAGTATGTTTTAGAGAGCAGAGAATGTTCTTGTTCTTGTATTGAATATCATATGCCCAAAGAATGACAAGGGTCTCCTTTATATAGGAGGGGAAATCCCAACATAGTACATATGTAATTATTACAAAGATATGCAGATGGTACAACTATTTAATGTCACGGTACGGACTTATACTATTCTTGCAGACCTGGTCAGCTCTAACCATGTGCTTTCTGGGAATTTCCCGCTTATTCATGATGGTCACCGATTTACACCGCCCCGAGGTCGAGCGTAGGGAATCCTCGATATAGTCCCTCGGGGTCGAACCTCGAGCTGTGCCTCGAGCCTTCTGAAGACGGGCTATGGAATGCCATAATAATCATAAAATATGACTCTCCGATTTTAGCCGTGTACAATTAGTCCGATTCTAAGTATTTTCATGACTTTGAATCTCGTAGCAATCTCTATAAGTTTTGCTTCTCGCGACTATCGGTCGCTCGAGGAACTACGTATTGTTTAATGCAAGTTAGACAGATAGGAGTTTTCTATTTTTTTCTCTTTTAAATATATGTTAGTTTGCACACTGACACTACATATGAGATGAATCTCACTCTGAAGAGGAGGCATGATTTAAAGTTTATGGGGTTCGGAATTGTAATTCATTTATGTTGTTGGATTCTAAAGTAATAATACTTATATATTTATTATGACAAATACATAGTTTATGTTGGATTATTATACGCAGCGGAAACAATCCCAGTATCAAAATCACATGTAATCTAGACAACTAGCATATACGGGGTTTCACGAGTTACCTCTTGAAGCGTGAACATATCTCTTTTTTAGCGTGAGCCTTTCAATTCCATAACTTCTCAATGGAATCTCCACCACCTGCACAATCGTGATCCTCGAACGTTCCACGGTCTCTACTGTGTTACCCAAATAATACCCGGAAATAGTAATTTCGTGTAGAAAAAATTCTAGGAAAAAATAGCTGAAAATTTCGGCCACCATGGCTGAAATTTTCTGCCTCCTTTCTTCTCTATTTCGAGGAGGAAAACCTTATGTATTTATAGCACAAGTTTTAAGGGTTAAAACCCTTTTCCAAAACCTGTTGGGTTTTCTTTTCCACCAGAAAAAAGATTCCTTTATTTCCTACTATTTAGGCACAACAGGGACCACATAATTTAATTAACAAGGTCCCAATTATGGAATTAATTTCTAATTTTTAAAATTAATATCTACCATAGTTAATTACGAATTATTCCACTAAAAATTCGTAATTGCACTCCTTATTCAATTTCGAAATTCATCCATTAAATCTTATTTAACTCCCCATGTTAAGATTCAGATACTAATCAATTAAATTAATTTACTGACAATTTAATTTATTGATTATTTTCTTTAGACTTTCGCTTAACTTATTTCATGTGTCAGATACAAAATCCACCGGCCGAGTTTACACATGAAAACTTATAAGCTTTCATAAAGGTGTATCATCAATCTCTTAACCGAGACATGAATTCCATCAACTAACTATTACTTCGCCAATGTACATTATTATTATCAAATTTTCCAGGCATATTGACCCGCGAAAAAATCTCGCCTTTTAATAAATCAAAACAATAATAATATACACAGCTAATAATAATTATATCAAGATTAAGAGTATAAGTACATTTAATGGCTAGAGAGTTTATTTTATTAGGTCAGTATAAAATATTTATCTCTACTTGGTCCGTTCAATACATACAAAATGTACTAGCACAAGAAGTTGGAATTAAACCATTCCCATAATCAAGATAAATTATATTTAATCTTGTGCTACAATCATCCATGATGGTTTGTCCAATTTCATCATTAGATTGTGAACTCAAACTTTATACTTATAAGAACCGATGATTTAATCTTTCGTGTATAAGCTAAACTCTATACACTAAATCATCTACTATATAAGTAAATGACACAGACGAATATATGATCTATTTAAAACTTTATTAAAATTGAATAAACAATTGTTCCATAATAAATACTATATCCAAACCAAACTCATGGTTAATAATATATATCTCAACAGTTTAGACCAAAGCTAATGAGTTCGCCAAAACCGTAAGATGCATGCTAGCTCTTCCCTGAATCCTCGCCAAAGATTCTAATATATGACAAAATTCAATAATTACTTGAGGTCACGTTATAAAATTTTAAATGTGACATTTTAATTAGTTTTAATTTTAATTTTTTTCTTATTCCTTATATAAATCTTTGATTTCGGTGTTGATTAAAACTTCAAATTATTGTAGTACTTAAGAGAAAATAAAACCACAAAAAAGGTGGGAGCCGGGGAGCAGGTGACGCTGTAAAGTGCCAGCTGCTCCACAACGCGTTAATATGGAGTAATGAAAACGGTACATTGTGTGTGAATAGTAGCAAAGAATTTTAAGTGGTGTAGTGATGACTTGACTTGAGTACCAAGTACCAAACTAACTGGAGAGGGCATTAATGAGGGAAGGCCAATCTAGAACATGATAGTATGTGGCAGATTTGTAAGGTTATTGACTTAGTATAGTATTGATTAGAATTGTGGGTCAAGGTTTGGCAATTAAATGAGAGAATAAAGGGGACATGTCCATAACGTAAAGGCGAGGCGCCTTGTGGGCTCGACCATAGACACGGGATAATGGCTGCGACCGCCAGCTGCGGCTTCTGCCCGCCGAAAGGTTTTATAGTGATCCTTTCCACTGTCTGCCATACTCCCCACAAACGAGAACGCTCTTTCATCAATTGCGCAAGAAAAATAGATGTGGCTTCGGCACCTTGTTAACTTTGTCACCTACTCTTATCCTTTTCTTTTTGGAAGAAACCACCACTAGAATATTAAATCGGACATACAAGAAACTAGGCCAATTTAAAGCACAATGGTTGTCTAGACACGTTTTTTTCCCTTCTCATTTGATGTTCGATATCTGCATTAAAATTTTTATTAATTCAAATTAATTGCGTTAATCCACAAATGTGGTTAATTGAAAATTCTCACAATTTGTAATCAACTCGCAGAAAATATTTTCAATCGATTAAATAAATTATAGTTGGCACTTGGCTCAATCCTCAAAACATTTTATTTAATGCCAAAAACAAGTGCAAAATTGATAAGGAGTAATTATTTTTGCTTAGACTAATAATGAAGTGGGTGATGAAAGCTTTTAACTCAATTTAAGTGTATGTCGATGCCTCTAAGATAACAAGTTACAAATTAAAGATACAAAGAAAATAATAGAAGGCACATGGTGTATTTGGTATAAAGGAAAATGTTTTCCATGGAAATTTTTTTTCAAGAAAATATTTTTTTGGAAAATAATTAGTAATTTTATTCATTTTCTGGTGTTTGGTATGTAAATCAAGAAAAATATTTTTTCAAGAGTATTCATAAATAATTTTGATACAATAAACATGAAGTCATAAACTTTCGAACCAACAGTCTTCCGAACCCACAAATTTCATAAACTCCTAAACCGCAAAACTTTCGAAACTGTGAAAATTCGAACCCGAAACTTTCTAATTTCTATAAACCTCCGAACTCATAACTTTGAAACTTGTAAAATTTTGAACCTGTAAACCGAAAGATGAAAAAAGTAAAACTGAAAAAATATATAAAAATATATTTTTTCTCGGGGGAGGGGGTACAGAAAAAAATTAGAAATTTAAAAATTACAGAAAAAGTAAAAAAAAAAAAATTGTGCAGGAGTGGGGGTGGCGAGGGGAGGGGTGTCAGAAAAAAAAACATAATTTGAAAATTATAAAAAAAAAAGTAAAATTCTATTTTTTTGAGGGCGGGGGTGGGGTGGGGTGAGTGGTGACGAAATAAAAATCTTTTTTGAGAGAGGGCATGGGGTGGGGTTAGGTGAGTGGGGGTGGAGTGGGTTGGTGAGGGTAAAGAATAGCGTGAGGAAACTTGAGAAGGAGTTTTGGAAAATGTTTTCCCTTGTCTATCCGAAAAATATTTTCCTCCAATTGGAGGAAAATAAGTTGATGAAAAAGATATTTTTCAAAACATTTAAGCCAACCAAACATGAAAAAATTAAAATATTTTCCGAAAAATATTTTCCTTCGTACCAAACACACCCATAAAGTTTACCCCCAAAATAGTCGCGTAAGTACGTTCTTCTTAACCTCCGATGAATTTTCACTAATGAACTGTTGTTTTCACCAAAATCTGTCCAAAAATTAATTTACCCACATAAAATATGCTATCATCAATTAGTGAAATCCCCTGTTTGCTTGGGCACTTTCTCGAAATGTTTTTTCTGGTTGAAAAGTGTCTTGAAGCCATTTTTAGATTCTACCTTTCAATCACAATTTTTTTCTTTCCTTTCAGAAAGTTTTTCATGAAAAAACATTTTTGTAGAACTCTTTTGATTGAAAAAAAATATGACAGACTAAAGGATTTCCGAAAAACTATTTAAACTGCAAATATTTAAAATTGCCCATTAGCACAATCAATATTTTAAAAGGCGGGAGCGTGAGGCGAGGCATTTTAACTCTGACGAGGCGAGGCGAGGCATAAGCCCTGAAACATTGGGCCGAAGTTCCATAGATCTTTAAATTTTATAAATTTTAAGGACTTTTAAGATAGTATAAAATAAAAAATAAATATAAAAATTACATTAAATTCAAAAAATTATAACAAATAATCTATTTAAAATATTTATGAATTATAATTCAACTATGAATGAAACGAAAAGTATAACATATATCATAATATGCAAATTAGCTGCAACGTTGTTACAACTCAAATATCAAAAGTAATTTATTCGATACGAAATCTTATACGTATCTCTTAAGGAGTATTGAATCATGAAAGAATTTCGATATTATAATTCGATCTATTTTTTTTAAAATACTCCTTTTATTTAATATGCTTTTTATTTAAAAAAGAATTCATATAAAAATATAATTCACAATTTAAATATGATTCTCTAGCATCCTTTTAATTTTAAGTTTCAACAACTTAATAAAGTGACACATGATTCACCATACAATAACATGATAATTAATTATTTTTAAATAGCTACTAGCAAATACTGAGCTATTAAATTAATAAGTATTGTATTTCGTAAACGTGAAAAAATTGTAACGACCCGGTCGGTCATTTTGAGAGTTAATGCCCCGATCCCCTAATAAGTGCTTCTCCCCTGTCTATTTATGCTATTGGAACTTGTCGGAGCGTTGAGTGGTGAAATTCGGAGTGATTTTGGACATATAGTCCTTTAATATGAGCTTTAGCTTTAGAAATCGAACCGTAGCTAGAGCTGTTTGAAGACGGATCCGGAATGGAATTTCGTCGACTCCTTTAGGCCCGTTGAGTGATTTCAGGGTTAGGAGCGTGTTCGGATTGTGTTTTCGAGGTCGGTTGTAGATTTAGGTTTGAATTGGCGAAAGTTAGAATTTCGACGATTTCGGCCGATAGGTGAGATTTTGATATCGGACTCGGAATGGAAATTCGAAAGCGACAGGAGGTCCGTAATGTCATTTATGACATGTTTGCACAATTTGAGGTCATTCGGACAAGTTTAGACGTGATTCGGCATCGGATGTGGATTTTAGAAATTTCCTAAGTTCTTAGGCTTGAATCTATGCTTATTTGACGATTTTGATGTTATGAGGTGCGTTCTCAAGGCTCGACCAAGTTTGAATAAGGTATTTGGGTCAGTTGGTAGGTTTGGGTGAGGTCCCGGGGGCCTCCGGGTTGTTTCGAATGCCCAACGGGTGAATTTGGACCCTTAGGAACTGCTGTACCAGTTCTGTTTCTGGTGTCTCGCACCTGCGATGGTCTTTCCGCAGGTGCGGCTTGAGTAGGGATGGCCATTGGTCGCAGGTGTGACCTGGGTTCCGCAGGAGCGGGATCGCAGATGCGTCCAAGCGACCGCAGGTGCGTCCCCAGCCTTCTTAAGTGACTTCCGCACCCGCGATGGAATTTCCGCAGGTGCGGTACCGCAGGTGCGGTCATAGAGTCGCAGGTGCGAAATCCCTGGACTGTTATACCAAAAATCCGAGGGTTTGAATTTTTATAACTCCAAAATCGATTTAGAGCTCGGGTGTAACGACCCGGTCAGTCGTCCCGTAGAATTTGCATTATTATTAGTGTTATTGACTTGTCAGAGGTTGGTTATTCTGTTATCGATGTGTTAGAGTTGATAGGCTTGAAATCGGAATGGTTAAAACGAGAATTCAGTTACCTAGTCTTTAAAAATAGCCTTAGAATGGGAAAAGTCAACTAAGAGTTGACTTATTGGTAAACGACATCGAAATGCGGATTTTATAACTCGAATAGCTTCGTTAGGTGATTTGAGACTTAGGAGTGTGTCCGAAATATTTTTGTGACGCCCGGTGTAGAATTTGGCTTGAATTGGCGAAAGTTAGTTTTTGGTGATGTTCGGTCGTAGTGGAAAATAGGCTATCGGGGTCGGAATGGAATTCCGATAGTTGGAACAGGTTCGTAATGTCATTTTGGATATGTCTGCAAAATTTCAGGTCAATCGGAGTTGTTTTGAATGGTTTTGGCATCGTTGGTGGATTTTAGAAATATCAAAGTTCTTAGGCCTGAATCCGAGGTAAAATTGGTGTTTTGATGTTAGTTTTGGTGTTTTGAGAGTGCAACTAAGTTTGAATGATCATATGGGATGTGTTGGTAAATTTAGTTGAGGTCTCGAGAGCCTCGGGACGACTTCGGATGGTTAACGGAATTTAACTTGACCATTTCAAGATGTTTCGACGTCGTTTCTTCAAGGATAAGTGGTACCACACTAAGAAAATGAGCTCCAAATTCGGTTTCAATTGAAGCATTAGATCCGTATCGAAATTTCGGAGCCATAGCAAAAAGAATCGTCGAATTTGGACATCGTATGAGAGAGTTATGCACATTTTAGTGACGGGGTAAGTGTTCTTTATCTTAAATCCTTTATAGATCATGATTCCCCACTCAATTATATCGTGAATCCATGAATTTATTGAAGAAAAATAGGATTTTAATAAAATTTTCCGAAAATATAAATTTAAGATTTGAAAGTCAATCAGATGTCGGAATTCGATAAATTTAAGATTTACTATATTTTCCTCACTGATATGTTATGATTTTTCACTCAGTCTTTTCTGTGAAATTGTTTTGACACTCAGAGTATTTCGAACTACTTCTTGAAAATGAAACATTGTTTTGGGTCAAGAACCCGATATATTTTGGTCTGAGGGGAAAATTGAGAGTGTCTGACTGAGTGAGGTTGCTGGCCTATATTGTGAGGATGATATGATATGAGTGAGGTTGCGGGCCTATATTGTGTGTGATTTATGCCATGTTGTGGCTTATTATAGCGCTTGGGCTGTAGGAGCCCCTTCGGAGTCTGTAACACACCCCTAGTGAGCGCTGGTACCGATTGAGTGATGCATGTNGCCTGATGGGCTGATACTGAAAGATATTGTTACAAGAAATGATTATGGACCGAGGGGCAATTTTATGAAGATTTTTACTGAGTTTTCGAACTATGATTTACTTCGTTTTCAAACTGGTTTTTTTACTGAGATATGCTGATATTTTACTTGTTTTCAAAGGATTTCTGGAAACTGATTTCGAACTTATTATTTGATAAATACTACATGGTGACTTGGTGTTTTACTGGTTTTGTGGAATGGTGTATCTGTACTGTCTGTTTTATATTACTCAGACTGTGATTTATTTTCATTACTACTGAGTTGGCGTACTTATAAAGACTCCTTGTGCCTATGTGCACAGATCCAGGTACTAGCTCGCAGTAGTAGCTGACACAGGTCCGATAGCAGCATTTCACGGGATTTCGAGGTAGCTGCCCAGCGTCCACAACTTCTCCATTTCCCTTCCTTATTTAGTTTTTAGCTCTTGATTCAGAGACTTATATTATAGTTAGTAGAGTTAGATTTATCTATCCTTAGATGCTCATGACTATTGACTCCAGTTCTTGGGAGGTTGTTTAGAATATTATTGGGACGCTAATACTTAATTATATTATTTGTGCTATGGTTGCATGCTTATTATTAAATTGTGAACTGTTATAATTGAATAAACGCGTAGTAAGGTGATGGTTGGCTAG
>ML260891.1:0-37263 GCA_005239495.1 Nicotiana undulata | reverse complement strand
ATTTGGTGGCATGCGTAGCTTGGTTGAGTTAGAAGGATTCAGTCCTGGCGGTTTGGTGTTGTACAAGTGTTATTCGGGAGTACTTGATGGTTTCTACCACGGTTAGGGATGTATATTTCTACTGGCGTGAGGGCCATGGGATGTGTAGTGATTTTGCTTCTAAATGGGATCAACGAGAAGTTCTTGGCTAGTTGGGTACGTAGTTGTTTGTGGCTAGGAAGGGAGCATGAAGTTATCAAATTTATCATAGGATTTCATGGCGTATGCGGTATTTTGTGTATAGTGGATAGTGGCATATGCGAGGTCACAGTTTAGTTCTGGAAGGAAGGTCAGAACTGGCAGTTTCAGATGATTAGGTAAATGATACGACTATTGGGTGGTTGGATGAGAGTATACATTCATTAAGGACAATGTGTTTAAGGCAATGCGTTCGAATAAGGGTGCTTCATTGGCGTTACGTTGCTCTTTTGTTGGATCACTGCTGATATTCAAGGTTGCTTGGTGTCACGGGAGAATTATAGAAGTATCCCCGTGGAATGATTGAGTATTAGAGACATGTTATATATTCGAGTGATGGAATTGAGATCAGATATAGTAATTGGTGCGCCTCATGGATTTTTGAGATTGGGAGTTTTCATGAACATTGTAGTTGTGAACTACGAGGATGCGAGCGAAGCTAGTCAGGTGTTAGTATATGTCATGATTCGGTCGTTATGAACGTTCGGAGAGTCATCTACCTGTTGTGGGTAACCAGAGTTGACTTAGAGTTATTGGTAGGCCAGTATGGGTGTTGCACGATTGAGACGTATTGGTTATGTTCTTTCTGGTTCGGGTGGCATGGTATTCTCCGATTTCCCCGTGGTTATAGCAATGCACTTTGAGTAATTGATGTCGAATTTTGCATGATTATGGATTTTGAGCAGGGTGGCTTGGAGTATTTCATGTTGTCCAGCAGTTGGATGGGATCACGCTTTGCAGTAGAGTTAAGTAGAGGGATGATCCTTGGTGTAGGAATTGTGTGATATGGTTTCACGATGTGTATTAGGCTTTTATAATGATGTGGTAATGGCAAGAGTAATGATAGGATAGTCCTCTCGAGTGAGTCTTCTTTACTTAATGAATTGAGCTCTTGGTATGTGGTTATTGAGTGCACAAGTTTCACAAGTTATGGCTCTGAATGGTATTGATGCTGAACGGGCGAATAGTTACTGGTTTCTACGTGTTTCTTTCATCATCGGCACCATATGAAGGTGTTAAAGCAAGGCTTTGTTTGATAAGAGGTTATTTACTGGTATTGAGTTATTTGAACAACTATTGTGGTTAGGAGCTATCGCTATGAGTGGTTGAGCCACGCGGTATATTATGTGATTTCATCTTGGGTTACGAATATGGTTTGATACAGCGTGTTCAGACTATCTCAGCTTATAGTCGTGGGGATTTGAACTTGTAAACTATTTCGAAAGTGGAAACTTGGTTTTAAGGTTTATGGGTTAGGATTTGATAATGAAATTTCAGTTATATTGTGTTATCAGACCTATATGGGGTAGGGTGATGTGAGATCACCTCTGAATATGTGCATGGTAGGTTACACAGCAATTTTGGTGGTATTTGGAACAACTCTTGGCACGTTCGAGGACGGACGTATGTTTAAGTGGGGGAGAATGTAACGACCCGGTCAGTCGTCCCGTAGAATTTGCATTATTATTAGTGTTATTGACTTGTCATAAGTTGGTTATTCTGTTATCGATGTGTTAGAGTTGATAGGCTTGAAATCGGAATGGTTAAAACGAGAATTCAGTTACTTAGTCTTTAAAAATAGCCTTAGAATGGGAAAAGTCAACTAAGAGTTGACTTATTGGTAAACGACATCGAAATACGGATTTTATAACTCGAATAGCTTCGTTAGGTGATTTGGGACTTAGGAGTGTGTCCGGAATATTTTTGTGACGCCCGGTGTAGAATTAGGCTTGAATTGGCGAAAGTTAGTTTTTGGTGATTTCCGGTCGCGGTGGAAAATAGGTTATCGGGGTCGGAATGGAATTCCGATAGTTGGAACAGGTTCGTAATGTCATTTTGGATATGTCTGCAAAATTTCAGGTCAATCGGAGTTGTTTTGAATGGTTTCGGCATCGTTGGTGGATTTTAGAAATATCAAAGTTCTTAGGCCTGAATCCGAGGTAAATTTGGTGTTTTGATGTTAGTTTTGGTGTTTTGAGAGTGAAACTAAGTTTGAATGATCATATGGGATGTGTTGGTAAATTTAGTTGAGGTCTCGAGGGCCTCGGGACGACTTCAGATGGTTAACGGAATTTAACTTGGCCATTTCAAGATGTTTCGACGTCGTTTCTTCAAGGATAAGTGGTACCACACTAAGAAAATGAGCTACAAATTCGGTTTCGATTGAAGCATTATATCCGTATCAAAATTTAGGAGCCATAGCAAAAAGAATCGTCAAATTTGAACATCGTATGAGAGAGTTATGCACATTTTCGTGACGGGGAAAAATAATTTCCATCGCCAGCGCCCAGGGTAGCGCGGGGCGCCGTGAATTTTTTCGCTACTGTAATCAGCGCCACCGGCAGCGCCCGGCGCCACTTGTGGCGCCCGAAACGTAAAACTCTATAAAACGAGGGTTTTTGGCCATTTTTAACAAAAATAGAGTTGGGGGAGCTCGGTTTGGGTAATTTTCTGAGGGGTTTTCACGAATTTGAACGGGGTAAGTATTCTTCATCTTAAATCCTTTATAGATCATGATTCCCCACTCAATTATATCTTGAATCCATGAATTTATTGAAGTTAAATAGGATTTTTATCAAATTTTCTGAAAATATAAATTTAAGATTTTAAAGCCAATCCGATGTCGGAATTCGATAATTTTTTTATGGTGTTCAAATTTTTGTGAGTTTCGTCACATTTCGAGACGTGGTCCCGGGGGACGGGTTTTGACCGAATTCGGATTTTGAGTTAAAAATATATTTTTTGATTGGAATTCATTCCTTAAGCATAAATTGATGATAAAAATCTGAACTTGGTAGATTTGGAACATCGAGAAGTTGATTCGAAAGGCAAACGCATTGCGGAATAGTTTTCGGGCTAGTTTTGAGGTAAGTAATGTCTTTAAATCCTGTACTAAGGGTATGAAACCCCGGACTATGCACCCTTCCACGGGTTTTGAGATTAAAAGGTGGAAACTTTGGAACATGTTTCTTATTTAGGCGACTATTGAGTTGCGAAACCGATTTTTAAGCCTATGCTTAAATTAGTATTATTTTATTATGATATGAATTGGGCTGTAAGCCGTGTTTGGGGCCTAGTGCCGACTTGTTTACCCTTTGAGGGTTGTGTTTACTATATTTTCCTCACTGATATGTTATGATTTTTCACCCAGTCTTTTCTGTGAAATTGTTTTGACACTCAGAGTATTTCGAACTACTTCTTGAAAATGAAACATTGTTTTGGGTCAGGAACCCGGTATATTTTGGCATGAGGGGCAAATTGAGAGTGTCTGACTGAGTGAGGCTGCTGGTCTATATTGTGAGGATGTTATGATATGAGTGAGGCTGCTGGCCTATATTGTGAGGATGATATGATATGAGTGAGGCTGCGGGCCTATATTATGTTTGATTTATTCCATGCTGTGGCTTATTATAGCGCTTGGGCTGTAGGAGCCCCTTCGGAGTCTGTAACACACCCCAGTGAGCGCCGATACTGATTGAGTGATGCCCGCGGGGCTTATGATGAGTGATTGTGAGGATGCCTGATGGGCAGAGTGATTGTGAGGTTGCCTGATGGGCTGATACTGAAAGATATTGTTACAAGAAATGATTATGGACCGAGGGGCAATTTTATGAGGATTTTTACTGAGTTTTCGAACTATGATTTACTTCGTTTTCAAACTGGTTTTTTTACTGAGATATACTGATATTGTACTTGTTTTCAAAGGATTTCTGGAAACTGATTTCGAACTTATTATTTGATGAATACTACATGGTGACTTGGTGTTTTACTGGTTTTGTGGAATGGTGTATCTGTACTATGTGTTTTATATTACTCAGACTGTGATTTATTTTCATTACTAGTGAGTTGGCGTACTTATAAAGACTCCCTGTGCCTATGTGCACAGATCCAGGTACTAGCTCGCAGCAGTAGCTGACACAGGTTCGATAGCAGCATTTTACGGTATTTCGAGGTAGCTGCCCAACGTCCACATCTTCTCCATTTCCCTTCCTTATTTAGTTTTTAGCTCTTGATTCAGAGACTTATATTATAGTTAGTAGAGTTAGATTTATCTATCCTTAGATGCTCATGACTATTGACTCCAGTTCTTGGGAGGTTGTTTAGAATATTATTGGGGCGCTAAGACTTAATTATATTATTTGTGCTATGGTTGCATGCTTATTATTAAATTGTGAACTGTTATAATTGAATAAACGCGTAGTAAGGTGATGGTTGGCTAGAGTAGTTCCACGATAGGCGCAATCACGGCCTGTTAGGATTTGGGGTTGTGACATCGGGACTTGGCGATTTTCAGTGGGATTCAAAGAGGAGGATCATAGATAACGTTTTCTAACCTTAATCCATTGTTATACCATTAATCTCTATCAATTATTTCAATCTAATCAGTGGAAATGGGTGGGAAAAAACCATGAAATTGGGATGAAACTTCCCCAAGTAGAAATATGAGGATTTAGGGAGATTTAGACGTCGGATTTTGATGATTCTTGTTCGGGTGAGTTCATGAGTGAATAGGTGTTCGGAAAATGTAATTTTTACCCGATTCCGAGACGTGGGCCCGAGGGACTTTTTGGGCAAATTTCCTAATTTCGCGTATTAGCTTCGAATTAATTAGATATTTTGATTCATTGAAGTGTTATTTACAATATGCAATCGAATTTATTAGATTCGGGCCACCCGGAGTCGGACACTCGTGGCAAGAGCGTGGTACGGAGTTGATTTGCGCAGTCGAGGTAAGTGGCTTGCCTAACTCTGTGTTGGGGATTTCCCCTTAGGCATTTAAACTGATTTTTACTATGTGGACACCGTGTACGTGAGGTGACGAGTGCGTGCACGGGTCATTGTTGCTATGGTTCCCTCTTTCCTTCCATGACATATCTCATTTTCGTTCCTTCATTACTGCTTCCCTGTTTTGACTGAGTAGTTGACTTAGGAATAAGCATGTCTACTTGCCCATACTTGTTCCCTCTTACTTGCTACAATTTGAACCATGCTTAGGTAGTTTTATCTTGCTCTTGCCTATTATTTTTCTTGAACTGTTTAATTACGCTATGCCCGAAATACATTCTGCGTTGCATATTTAAATTGGGACTACGGACCGAGATCCAAGATCTTTTCTCCTGTACTGCATAGCATATTTAAATTGGGACTACGGACTAAGATCTGGGAGCTTTCCCCCTGTACTGCATAGCATATTTAAATTGGGACTACGGACTGAGATCCGGGAGCTTTCCCCTGTACTGCATTGCATAATTACTGTTGAGTTATATGTGGTTCTGAGCCGAGGGTTCTCTTCAACCATTTCTTACAGTTTTCCCTTATATTCGGTTTATTCTTGCTACTTATCTCTCACTGTTCAAACTTATATTGTCTTATTTTTATAACTCAGTAGAGCCTCAACCTGACCTCGTCACTACTTGACTGGGGTTAGTCTTGGCACTTACTGAGTACCGAATGTGGAGTACTCACGCCCTTTCCTGCGCATGTTTTCCCCATGTGCAAATCCAGGTACCTGTACACACCGTTTTGGCTAGGAGTACCCGAGCAGCATTTCGGAGACCGCGGTTAATTCTGCCGTATCCGCAAAATCCCACGTGTCCCCGTCTACTCTATTACAGATTTAGGAGATAGGCAGATATACATTTCTTGATTCCGTAGTATAGAGCATACTTGTATAAAGCTTGTGATTGTGGTATTCCAGGTTTTGGGGAAAGTAAAAGTTATAGCAGCCGAGCGGCTAACTTATAGTATTATTGTTTCTTTACTGTTTTCTATTTAAGTTTTATCTTATTTCTGAAATTGTTAGGCTTACCTAGTCGTAGAGACTAGGTGTCGTCGCGAGACCGTTCGGAGGGTAAAACGGGTCGTGACAAAAATAATATTTAGAAAAACAATCATAAAACAATTATGGACTATTATATAATAAAGAATAAAAGTTAATAAATAAATACTTTCAAATGAAAGATATATTTAAAATTTACTATCATAGCAGTCTTAGTGGATAACGTGTAACAATTTTTATTTTAATTATGACATAAAATACTCTCAACTTAATGATTTATGATTAAAAAAATAATTTTAAATAATCAACGATTTATTAAAAACATTTGAGGATTTACAAAGTTAGTTACATACAATTACAAAAGTTCTATTAGGCGGCCTCAGTACACTGAGCGTTGGGCATGTTCGAGGCGTAAGTTTCACGGAACTAAGACCCACACATAAGCCCAGGTGCATATTACGAGTGCTCCGCCCCGGGACGAGTCCCAATTCTGCCTTTTAAAACAGAGAGCACAATATCAAATCTTTATTCACTACAAGAATTGATTATAGAACCGCATTTACTTCCATTTTTAGTGGAAATAATTTCTTACTTTATCAGTCATATTGGAATATGCATAATTATTGAAGACGTAGTGACCTGAGGGACACGTGTCAATAACATGTAGTTAGTAGTCAACTATTTATTAGTTAGTTAAGTTGTTATATTAGTTGTTGACAATTGTCATTAGAGGTTAGAACACGTGTATATAAGAATACCCGGCATCTCTTCTTCTGTAATGAGAGTCATTTTTCATTTCCGGAACACAATTCTTATGCTCTGCCTTCTCTCTTAGTTGAGCTCGTTCATTAGTTGTAGCTAGGATTCATAATTCTAGTAAAGTAAGGTCGTTAATGGTGATTCTCGACATGGTATCAGAGCCAACGGGCTACTAGTGACCCAAGGGACACATGTCAATAGTTGAGTCACCTGTTGTTATCCACGGTCCACCAAATGATGTTGACGACATTCCTCACTGATCTTCACATGGCCTCAGAGGATGACCCTGATCCATCAGAGCATTTTGAAGTTGATACTCAACAATTATAGGCCTCACCTGCTGACTCTTTAAGGAGATCTTAAAAGGATAAAACAATACCTATTTGGCTAACAGACTATGTCACAACAGCAGCCACCACAACTCAACAAAATTCTCATTCTTTCAGTCACTCAATCAGCTATGATGCTATACATTAAGGCTATAAGAACTACTTAACTGCATTCTCCGCTGTTGAAGAACCAAAGTAATTTGTGGAGGCATCCAAAGATAAGAGATGGGTGGCAGTTATGAGGACAGAAATTCAGGCACTAGAAGATATTAGCACTTGGGAACTTGTCCAATTACCACCAGGGAAGAGACCAATAGGATGCAAATGGGTCAACAAAGTGAAGTACAAGGTAAATGGTTCTATAGAGAGATTCAAAGATCGTTCAATTGCTAAAGGTTATAATCAAAGGGAAGGACTAGATTACAATGAAACTTCTCCCCAGTGGTAAAAATTGCAATAGTCGGATCAGTCATTGCTCTTGCAACAACTGAAAATTGGCACATCCATCAGATGGATGTGTACAATGCATCCCTTTAGGAGATTTACATGATGAAGTCTACATGAAATTGTCAGAGGGATTCACCAGCCAGGGGGAGTCTGGAGTTGTATGCAGGCTTGTTAAATCCCTCAAAGGGCTCAAACAAGCCAGTAGATAATGGAACTTTTGAAACTAACAGATGCTTTACTGGAATTTGGTTTTGTGCAAAGCTGCCTAGATTACTATTTGTTTACAAAGAAGAAGGATAACAGTACTTGTCACGACCCAAATTTTTTCTCTGTTGGGTATCGTGATGGCACCTAGTCTTAGGGACTAGGTAAGTCTAACCTTTACTAAATAACAACAAAATAAGGAAATTCTAACAATCTCAATATGGAAACCTTTACAAAATTTACAATTACCCAAAACCGATAGTACAAGTCATAAGCTCTACAAATTTTTTTACTATAACTCCTAAATACGAATGTTTAGAAATATTTACAACAGTGTATGAACAAAAATGAGACGGTGACTACGAAACCCACGAACGCTGTAGAGGTTTTACCTTGAGTCTCCTCAACATCAATCGCGCTACTAGCTATCGAACGACCGGCTACGCAAAACCTGGAATCTGCACAAAAATATGTAGTCTAGTATGACCACTACACAACAATGCCCAGTAAGTATCATGACTAACCTCGGTGAAGTAGTGACGAGGACTAGTCAAGACACCCATTGGTCTAATGAACTGAACAAGTATAAATACAGGAACTTCGGAATATGATATCTACATAGAAGACTTCGCGATATGGCTAACAATACAGTAAATTCAATTAGGAAAGGAAAAACAAGTGTCAGCGGAAAAACCATGAAATAACACAAAGAGTAAATGGAACACAAACTAAAACCGGAATTTACATATACAACAAGGGCACGTAATAACTCAGTAGTTTCAACTATACCTGTCAAACGGGCCAGGTTGACCCGGTTCCGGACCGGCCCAGACCGGTTGAAGCTCGGATCAGCCCAGACTGGTAGATAGGGGCTGGGTTAGGGGGGTTGGTCCGTCACTTATATACATTCGGTTAACCGGACCGGTCAAACCCGGTCAACGGAATTTACTTAGAACCAGTTAACCGGCCCGGACCCGACCGGCCTAGACTGGTTAACAACTAGTTCTGATTTTTTTTAATGGTCTTATGACCGTTGGCAACGATCAGTTGCAGAAATAGCCCTTTTTTGGGCAATTTTTTTTAATAAAAATAACACTTTTGTAATTACTAAATCCCCCCCCCCCTCCTGTTCTTCATTTCTTCACTCATCTCTCATTTCTCAAACTCAAATTCTCTATTCAAGTTAAATCATGCCCCGTGATTCTAGAGTGCGCATATGTTTGGGAACACTTTGAGGTGGTTGAAGAAAATGAACAAGCTTACAAAGTAAAGTGCAAGAACTATGGTCGAGTCTTAAATCTTCGTCCAAAGTGGAAGGGCACAAGCTGTTTAAGGAGGCATATGAATAGTTGTCTTGAGCATTCTCCAGAAATTCGTATTTAAGATTTTAAGCTGATTTGAGACAATTTATGTTATTTTAAAATTATTAGACATATTATGCTTAATATTTTAGTTTGTTAGATTAATTTGAAGTATTATTAATTTATTATGCAATGATAAGTGCAAGTTTGAACTTTAATTTGAAGTATTAAATGTAAACCTTAATTTGCAAGTTTGAACTTGCAAATTATAAGTGCAATTTTTTCCATCTTCATTGTATTCTATTATCTTAAATTCTTAATGAAATATTCAAATATAAGAAATTTTAAAGTATTTGCATCCTTTATTCAAACACTATTTTTATAAGATTATTTTTTTGTTTATATTTTTACTTTAGTTATACAAAATACAAAAAAAAAATTAACACTAACCCGACCCGATCCACCCGTTAAACACCCATAGTTTCAACTACTTTTACATCAAGTTCTTAGTCATCTCCACGAGGTACTGAACCTCGGACAACTCACAACTCACGGGTCCCACTATGTGAACCTTAACATCGGCATCTTATGCCCTCATTTCAGTTAATAACTGCACGGACGACTCACGTGCCAATTGGAGTCATTCCCAAATATATGACAAGTAAAACAAGGGTATCTATACTCAACAATAACAAGGAAATCCTTAATCCGATAATGGTGCTTAACTACGTGTATGCTTATGCATGTGTCCTAACATAAATCAACCGCCAATAACCATAAGGAAAGAAAAGGGGCAACACGTACAATGTTTTCTCACAATTTCCACAAGAATAAGCTCACACAGTAAGTGTACCATTACACAATATCAACAACAAGAAATGCCCCCAGGCCAACACAAGTATCACAAATAATCCCTAACATAGTCCACCTTGTCTCGCCACGTGTGCAATAGTAAAGTGAATGCCCGCCTTGTCTCTCCACACGCGTACAATAATGTTCCCACATTGTCTCGCCACATGCGCAACCCACATATACATATCCCACTTTGTCACGCCGCATGTGCAATATCAATAGAAAAACACGGCACGACAGAAACCTCGTGCAAATCCCCATATTAACAACTGCACGGTAGAAAACTCGTGCATCACAACAACCACAACCGCACGACAGAAACCTCGTGCTTCACCACAACAAGTATAACAACAAAAATAACAATAATACAAGATACGGTAAGTACATCAACTCGAGAATATCCGATCCCAAGGAAATACAAGGCTAGTTCACAAGGGATAAGTACAATAAAGAATACTTGGCATAATAAGGACAACTCAACAAGGAAGAAAATAGCATGCAACGGTCGTACCCAAGTGCACGGTCCATCAACAAGAAAACTAACACGAATCTGATAACTCCATCTAAGGGAAAGTCAACTAAGGTAGAGGATATCTAACCTCATTTAAGGTTGGACAGTTACGAAGATATTCAACAATTTCACTTAAGGAAAACAACGGGAAGATATCATTAACCTCAATTTAGACCAGACAATTATAGGATGAGATGATGATAATTACAGATAGAGAGGGGCAGTTATGAGGGTATAGCATGACAGTAAAGGGGATAAAATCTTCAGTTAAGTCACTTAGGAGTCAAACATGCAATAAGAGTGAATCCAAAAGCAAGTAAGTCTAATTTAAGCAAGTAGAGATGAAACTAGTAAATAAGAACTCAGTCATATCAAGAACAAATTCATACTCGGTGAATAAGACCTAAGATTCCTAAAGTCCAAATTTCCACAAATAAGTCTGAGCACACACTCGTCACCTTGCATAGACGGACTAAAATCAACATAAAATACTCAAGTCCTAAGGGGTAGTTCCCCCACACAAGGTTAGGCAAGATACTTACCTCAAAGACGACAACTGGTACTCTAAAACTGAACTTCTCGGGTCAATAGACCTCCGGACAGATCAAATCCAACTAAAATAACTTCAAAGCACACATAAAACTTATAAGAAACTATTTCGGATCATAAAGTCTAAATCTTTAACAAAATCCAAAAATCGGCCCAAAACTCGACCCTCGGGCCCACACCTCAAAACCAGACAAATTTAACAAAATCCGAATACCCATTCCAATATGAGTCCAATATGCCATTTCGTCCCTCAAATCATGATTTTTAATTTTTGAAAGATTTTACAATTTTTTCCAGATTTTCCTTTGATTCTCATGAATTTGATGTTAAATCTAAGATATAATCACAAAATATAGTTGAAAATTGATTAGTGGCACATACCCAATGATTTGGTATGAAAATCTTCTCTCATAATCGCCTACTCTCGGACCTAGGGTTCAAAATATGATAAAATGAAGCTAAGATTCAGAATGCCTAGCTTTTAGCAGGCTGCAGATGTCGCATTAGCAACATTAGGTTCGCAAAAGCGAAGCCTAAACTATCATGTCTCTCTCACAATTGTGACGAAACGCTTTGCAAATACGAAGTAGGGCCTACGCAAAAGGGGCCCAAATGTTCGCAAATGGGAACTTACCCTGCCCAGTTCATTTTCGCATTTGCGAGACTGGCTACGCAAATGTGAAGCCTTCCAGTTCCCCGCCTTTTCGCAAATGCAATTACAAGTCCGCAAAGGTGGTGGTCGCAAATGCGACCCTTTACTCGCAAATGCGAGATCAGATAGCAGTTGTTCTGAACTTTCTTCTAAACACTCCGAAACGCGAACGAAACTCATCTGAGCCCTCGGGCCCCCAAACCAAACACCTTCACAAGTCCCAAAACATAACACGAACTCGCTCGCGCGATCGGAACACCAAAATAACCTCTAGAACCACGAATCGGATGCCAAAACGCATGAAAATCACTATGAACTTCAAGAACTTCTAGAATTGCAACCAAGCGTCTGAACCACATCAAATCAATTTCAATTGACGCCAAATTTTACAGGCAGGTCCCAAATGACATAATAGAGATGCTGCAACTCTCAGAATCCCGTTCCTACCCCGATATCACCAAAGTCAACCATTGGTCAAACCTTTCCACTTTCCAACTTCAACTTTTGCCGAAATACCTCAAATTACCCTACAGACATCCAAATCTAATTCTGGACGCACACCGAAGTCCAAAATCACCATACAAATCTAATGAAATCATCTAAAAATCCATTCCGGAGCCGTTTACATAAAAGTCAAATTCTCACCGCTTAAGCTTCCAAAATTAGATTCATTCTTCCAATTCGACTCTGAATCATCCGGTAACTGAATTCAACCATGCACACATATCGATATACATAATATGAAGATGCTCAAGGCCTTATGCTGCTGAACAAAACTTAAATTTTCAAAACGACTGGCCGAGTCGTACAACATTCATCATAACTTGTTTATGTTGGTGACTGGGAATGACTTAAAGCTAATAGAGGAAACTAAGTTAAGGCTACAGAAGGTATTAAAGATCAAAGATCTAGGGGAACTCATGTATTTCTTGGGATTGGAATTCGGTGGATAAGGGAAAGGGATTCTTATAAACCGAAGAAAATATGCACTAGAGCTCCTAGCAAATGCATGGCTGAGTGCTGGTAAATCATCTTGGACTCCACTTAATAGCAATTAGAAGTTACTGGATGAAGTCACATGTGAAACAGGTGATGAGCTGCTTGTAGATAGAGGAAAATATCAAAGTCTAATAGGGAAGTTGTTATATTTGGCAATGGCAGGACTGGACATTGCATTTGCAATTCAGACCCTTAGTCAATTCTTACAACAACCCAAAAAATCACATTGCGAAGCAGCCCTACGAGTTGTGAGATATGTGAAAAGGGAACCAGGACTAGGGATTCTGATGTGTTCAAAGAGGCTAGAGAAATTGAAAACTTATTGTGATGAAGATTGGGCTTCATTCCCAAACACAACGAGGTCAGTCACAGGTTTCATTATGAAGTATGGAGATTCTTTGATATCATGGAAGTCAAAGAAACAGAATACAATATCCAAGAGCTCAGCTGAAGCTGAGTATAAAAGCATGGCAATGACAGTGTCTAAACTAGTATGGCTTGTAGGGTTATTCAGAGAGCTTGGAGCAGAGGTGAACTTACCTGTAGTATTGTATTGTGACGGTAAGGCAACACTAAAAAATCTTGTTTATCATGAAAGAACAAAACACATAGAGGTGGATTGTCACCTCAGTAGAGAGAAAATTTAATTAAGCATGGTAAAAACTCTGCATATGAGCTCAAGAGAACAACATGCAGACATCCTAACAAAAGTATTAGGAAGATCACAACATGTGTATCTTGTGTCTAAGATGGGAGCGCTAAATGTGTTTGAACCTACCAGCTTGAGGGGAAGTATTGAAGGTGCAGTGACATGAGGGACACATGTCAATAGGTTGTAGTTAGTAGCTAATTATGCGTTAGTTAGTTAGTTAGTTAAGTTGTTATATTAGTTGTTGATAGCTATCATTAGAGGATAGAACACGTGTATATAAGAATACCCTGTATCTCTTCTTCTGTAATGAGAATCATTTTTCATTTCTAGAACACAGTTCTTATGCTCCGCCTTCTCTCTTAGCTGAGCTCGCTCAATAGATGTAGCTAGGTTTCATAATTCAAGTAAAGTAAGGTCATTAATGGCGATTCTCGACAATAATCCACAAGCTTTAAAAATTAACTTGAAAAATTTATTGGTACTGTTATCCACGACTTATTTAGTTCAGTTTACACTTTTTGGTATTTAAAATATAAAGGAAATCCTTACTTCAACTATATGAATTGGTCAATTCCTCGTCACTGAAAAGTCCTTTTTTCAATAGGGGAAAAGTCTCTTAGGCGGTTTGTTGGATGAGTTATTTCTCACGTGGGAGACTTGGATCAATTCCCTTCACGGGTAGCCTTCCCAGGTTGAGCTCATCACATCGGAATTGTCTAGTGTATTTTATATTTTTTATGTAGTTTGCGAGTTATTACACAGTAAGAATTTTAATCAGTACACACCCGAAGGGCAGCGACTGCTAATCTTCTTGGAAATATTCCAAAAAAAACATGAATATGAATTGAATTCTATTCATCTTTTTCAATTTTAAAAATTTCCTCACCCGAAGTATTTACCATCAAACATTCTGGAAAAGTTTCTACTTTGTAAATTCGCATCTTAAAACAACAACAACAACTACCCAGTATAATCCCACCAAGTGGGGTCTGGGGAGGGTAGGATGTTCGCAGCCTTACCCTTACCCTGGAAGGGTAGAGAGACTGTTTCCGATTGACCCTCGGCTAGGGAAGGTGAAGGGAGCCCTGATAGCAAGACAAATAGTTAGAAAACTAAATTGGAGATAACAAGAAAGAATATGAAATAAGTACCGATAACAAGCAATAACAAGATAGTATATTTAGACAAATAAGTCCAAGGCAACACACGAGAATATGACGAAGTACTGCTAGCAAACTATGGAATTACCGAAGATAAGTAGTAATAGAAAGAGACATGCTGCTATATCAAACTAAGGAAAAAGGGAACCATACTAGCACTAATACTAACGAACTAGGGAAGACAAAGGAAAACGCACGACTACCTACTAACCTTCCACCCTAATCTTACACCTCCACACCCTTTTATCTAGGGTCATGTCCTCGGTCAATGCAAGCTGCGCCATGTCTCGCTTAATCATTTCACCCCAAGACTTCTTAGGTCTACCTCTACCCTTCCTCTCACCTCCCAAGGCCAACCTCTTACATCTCTTGACTGGGGCATCTGTGCTTCTCCTCTTAACATGCCCAAACCATCTCAACCTTGCCTCACGCATCTTAGCCTCCAAAAGGTCCACTCCCACCTTGTCCCGAATAACTTCATTCCTAATTCTATCCAATCTAGTATGCCCACACATCCATCTCAATATCCTCATTTTCGCTACTTTCATGTGCTGGACATGTGACTTTTTGACTGACCAACACTCTGCCTCATACAACATAGTCGGTCTGACCACTACCTTGTAGAACTTACCCTTAAGTTTCAATGGCACATTCTTATCACACAAGACACCGGAAGTGAGCCTCCACTTCATCCATCGTGCTCCGATACGATGAGCAACATCCTCATCTATCTCCCCATTCTGCTGAATTATGGATCCCAGATATTTGAAACTCTCTCTGTTGGGAATAACTTGGATATCGAGTCTCACATCCCCGTCCGCCTCCTGTGTAACACCACTGAACTTGTACTCCGAGTATTCTGTCTTGGTCCTGCTCAACTTGAAACCCTTAGACTCTAGAGTATGTCTCCAGACCTCCAGCCTCTCGTTAACACCATCTCGCGTCTCATCAATCAGTATTATGTCATCCGCAAATAGCAAGCACCAAGGCACCTCCCCTTGAATGTGACGCGTCAAAGAATCCATCGCCAGGGAAAACAAAAACAGGCTAAGTGCGGATCCCTGATGCAACCCCATCCCAACCGAAAAGTAGTCAGAGTCTCCTCCTGTTGTCCTCACCCGTGTCTTAGCCCCATCATACATGTCCTGAATCACTCTAATATATGTTACAGGCACACCTACTGCCTCGAAACATCTCCATAGAACCTCTCTCGGTACTTGTCATAGGCTTTGTCCAAGTCAATGAACACCATATGCAAATCCTTCTTCAGCGCCCTATACTGCTCCACCAATCTCCTCACAATGTGAATGACCTCAGTAGTCGACCGCCCCGGCATGAAACCAAACTGGTTCTCGAAAATGGACACACACATCCTCAATCTCCCTTCAATCACCCTTTCCCACACTTTCATCGTATTACTTAACAACTTGATACCCTATAGTTGTTGCAGTTTTGGCTTAACACTATCGTATGGCTTAACAAATTCGCATCTTAAAAGATGCTACTATAATAATTCATTTCATTGGCAATTGATATGGTTTGGGGCTAACTTGAAATTAGCACTAACTTATTGGAAACATTATTAGAAAAACAATTCAGAAAACACATTAAACTGAATGTATGTATGTATCAGTTTTCAGCTTGTTTTTGGGTATTTATCTTTTAATAAGACGGAATACATCCATTGCCCCTAAAATTTACCAGTATATTTTATGTAGACAGTTGAACTAAGACATATTTCAATTGAGCACGCGATAAAGTACTCCTGTTAGACACTTGTTCTGGAGATTTTGGAGAAATAGCTCTTGTTTTTTTTGTTTTAACGAAGCGGGAGTTTGTTTTAATTTAACTTATTCACACAATGGGTGCTTGAGAACACACGCAAAAACTTATCCACAATTTGAGCCGGAAGTATTTAATAAGAACACTTTATCATGTGTTCAGATGTTCAATTTGAAACAAGTCTTAGTTCGAGTATCCAAATGCAATATATTAAGTTAAAGGGATTGTCGATGTATTCAACAAAGTATTATTACTCCATTACTATTTCCTAAACTAAATTTTTTTATTTCTCTAGGTTTTTTGTTTTATCCCAATTCATTTATTTATTAACTGGATTTGTTCTTTTAAACTTGTATAAATGACTGTCACATTACCTGGTTTTCTTAGTAAAATTAATAAGTGCAGAAAACAAAATAAAAGGGAAAGAAACCAGGAAGATTAGCAGGTAGACATAACAAAATAATTTTCTCTTAAATTATCATATCAGAAACAAATGAACGAATCAACAAATTTCTATTTTACAATTCTATGCTCGATTATAGTATCCTATATTTTGTAAATATTAAGTTCTCTCTCTAGACCAAAGTTGAACATGAGGAAGTAGCAGGATCATATAAAGCAGGAAGCAAGTATTTCCTTCCATTTGTACCATGTGCATTATAGCTTGCACGTGTAGTTTTGTCCACCAACAAATCTCCAGCATAGCCAGGGTAAGCTCCCTTAGCATAGACACCAGGACAAGCAGAGGCAGCTTCCAATGGTGCATCTGCTTCTCCCTGGTAATAACCATTTCCAAATGGGTTCGTTGCGGTCCCAGCCAATAAGCTAGCCAAGTTAATCACCATTCCGTCAACACCCACATCGTTGTTTGGTGCAACCAGGGGTGGGCTCTGTGGTCCGTAAATGGGCTGGTGGAATGGCCAGGCACAATAGCCAGGACATTGAGTCTCTGAGTTACCAACCCAAATATAAGCAAATTTGTAAGTCTTGCCCCTAATAGTAGCACCTTTAGAAGACCCATGGGTTCCACAGCGATTGACACAGAACCCATCGACAGCAACATCAGAGGCGGTCAAAACAATGTTGATAGCATCTTTCTGTTCACCCTTTGATGCTAATTGTACAATTTGTTTCTGGGTCAGTGATTTTCCTAAAGAATAATTTTCGAGAAGCACTTGTTTGCCCAAATAGAGTGAAAGGGATTTTTTGGAATTGGCGAGATGATAGTATTTTTCAGTGGTCTTCCACCATTTGGCTACTGATGGATCGGTTTTAGATGGAGTAGAAGAAGAAAGAGAAGTGATGAAATCAGAGACAATAGCTCTTTGGGATGGCTTGAATTTACCATACCAAATTAAATTGACAGAGATTTTGCCGGAAAGAAGTGCACCTTTGTGGTACTGCAATAGTTGATTTTGTGGTTCTTGGACTAAAGCTGTGAGCTTTCTTGAAGCAAAGCACACATTACAGAAAGAAATCACAAGAAACAGTTTCAAAATTAAATGGGTCGAATTGGAAATAAGAGAAGACGACATTGTTTTTTCCTTTTCGGTATTTCTTTGGGAAGACAGAGATGAGAAGTTCAAGGTTTGATAGAAGTTTTAGTGTTAGTCGTAGTTCGGATGGAATGAAGGACAAGAGAGGGGGAATATATATATATACTCCTACTTACAATGGAGAGATGGTATTGGCTGGTTGCGAAGGTGCTGAGAAATGAGGGTAGAGGTTGAGAAAGTGACTTTTAACTAAAACGCGTTGTCATTTTCATTAATTGGAGCTAGCTGCGCAACATACGAAGACTTTACTACCAACTTATATCGGTTACTACTTCCGCGGCTCGACAATTGACATCACTATTACAATTGACTCCATTCAGTACTCATTAGTGCCCCTGTACCAGTTTCGTGAGGGTAGAAATATTGGAAGGTGTAATTGACAGAGTTGCGCCTCTACATAAACCGCTATTTCCATTATATTTACGTGTTACTGAGTAGCTGGCACTTTAGACAGCTTCTCCCCTAGTTGATTTTCTATGAGTTAATCTAATATCTAAAGTTCAATAAGTGTATCATTTGCTAGTGGGTTATGCAAGATTATCCTTTGATTTTCGATGTTATTTTAGGTATTCTGAGGGTTCAACTAAGTCCGGGTGATTATTTTATGACTTGTTCGTATTTTTGGTTGAGGTCCCGGAGGCCTCGGGATGAGTTCAGATAGCTATCAGGAAGTTTGGAAATTTGGAAATGCAGCTGAAGCTGTTGGTTCTGTCATAACCGTACCTGCGGTTAGGGGCCGCAAATTCTTTTTTTAATAAAACTTGTGAGTACAACTCTGTGTATTCCCTGATTCTTGTCTCTAATTTGTTTTCCTTGATTCGAGGGCTGAACTCTTGTTGGTACTTGAATTCCTACATGGAGCGGCTTTGTTGTACATCATGAATCTTTCTGTTCACAGACCTCTCCACATCCATCACCGGGACCGCAGAAGCGGAAGAAAGGTCGATGGTGCGGAACTGGGCTAGGCTGGAGTGAACCACAGATGCAGGAGTTTGACCGCACCTGCGAAGCTGCATGTGCGGAAAGTGGAGCGCAGATGCGGTGGATTGGACTTTAATGAGTTTCCGCAGGTGCGCACCTGGGACCGCAGGTGCGAGTCTCCAGGTGCGGAGATAGGGACCGCATATGTGGTTTTCCTAGGCAGAAGGTATAAAAAGAAGCCTTCGCGAATTTTGGCTTATTTCATCAAGTTTTTCTTACGGGTTTGAGCTTGAAAGAGGGTTTTGAAGAGGGAAATCAAGGGAACTTCGTGGAGGTAAGATTTTTGGACCTAAAACTCATTTCTATGGTGTTATTTGACTGATTAGGAGTGAAAATTTTGAAATATTAGTGACTAAATTGGGGGTTAGGGCTTGAAAACTTGAGACTTTAAATTGAGGAATTAGAGAGTCATTTGTGATTGGATTTTGATGTATTTTGTATGGTAGATGATAGCTAGTGATTTATACTACTATTTACTCCCATTTTCTTAGGTTTTGAGGCAACAATTGGTTTAATTAACCCCACATCTTGATGCAAGTTGTTTGAATTGAAGGGATTGAGTCGATTTGTAAATATTGATCCAAAATAATCTCGAAAGGAGCAAAACTTGCATAGTCCCTGAACCCAGCAGAAACGCTGCAGCACTCACCTTTCCGCTGCAGCGTTTGTCACTTCGCTGCAGCGGATTTCTGACCGCTGCCCCGCTGGCCAAACTTCAGAGAGTGTTTTTAGGGCTATCCAAAGCGCGATCTACACTATTTTTTCGCTGCAGCGTTCATTTATCTGCTGGACGCATTTGAGGAACTTCAGAGAGTTGGCAGCCAAGGGGATTAATGATTCCGCGGTTAGCGGTATTATTCCGCTGCCGCGTCCCAGCCACCGCTGCAGTGTTCCACTTCTCCGATGGGCGCGAAATGAAAGACTCAGAGAACTACAAAGTCTAAATCCACAGTAGCGTCCATTAATCCGCCGCAACGGAAGCCTATTCGCCGCAACGCTCAGAAATGCGCTGGGAGCGGATTCTCCGTAGGGGCAATTTTGTCCAGTATTTTCAGCCATTTATAAATAGATCTTTTTCTCATTTTAGGGTATCAACCATTTGTAGAACACGTGAATAGTGCTTTTTGACTATTTTGAGTAATTGTAGCTTAGCTTTAACCATAGTTCTTCAATTATTATCTTGTATTTTATATTTATGAGCTTAATTTCATCTTTTACTTGTGTTTCTTCTTCCAATATGAGTAGCTAGACCCTTAAGCTAGGGTTGTGGCTCAACCCTAGTGTGGGTAATTAATGGGTTTTCAATTTTAGGATGATTATGTGTATGAGTGTTTGGTATTTAGCTTAATTTGTGCATAAATCTCATATTTAGTGGTTGCAAACACTGTTTCAAGCCTTAATGACTAGGGTCACTCTTGAGAAAGAGGACCCAAGTCTAGGTAATTAAGATAACAAGGTATTGAGGAAAACTCAAGAGAGTGATAACCCCGATTAAAGGGTGAATGCTAGAGATGGCTACACCCCACTTGAGCCAATTCATGTGCATAAATGAAAATACCCAATTGTGCTTGAGAAGGCCAAATTGGGCAAAGTCACCCATATTACCGAGAGGTAGTGGGTGAATAACTTTACATGAGGTTATTCCTTTCACCCACATTTCACAAATTCATCCTCAATTTTAGATCCATTAGTCACTCACCTAGGAGGAAGTCATAGCCCTAGTCTCTTTATCAACTGAGAAAATCTACAAAAAGATATTAGTTAGCTAGTTCATAGTTTCATTTAGACTCAATCATTGTACAATTACAACATCCTTTTTATGAGAAGTGTAATTAAGAGCATGACACGCCACTAGATCATTTAGACACTCAACTCCCACATTCTTAGCTCTCTGTGGAAATTGATCCCGACCCTTCGGGTAAAAGCTGCATCGACCCCTTCCTAGCTACTGTTTAGTGGTATAGGCAGGAGCCGATCACTTTTTGGCGTCGTTGCTGGGGAGCTTTTACGGTGTTGATTATCTACGTGAATAGTGGTGTCCATTGTTCTTCTTTCCTTCTGTTGCTAACGTGCGCGTTTAAATTCAATTTAGGTACGGATGGCGGATCCTTTGGGAAATATCATTCTGGGGGAGGAGGTATATAACAATGGACAGGATGAATTGAATCAAGTACTCCCACCTCCAAGACGAGGACGACATGCCAATCTTAATGATGATATTCCAGACCTTCCCCCGCCTCCACCCCCTAGAGCTTCCCCTCGGGTGCTTCCAAATGAGGGGTACGCAAGTGCTATTGTCTCGCCTAGAATCCGGGCGGGAAACTTTCGAATCAAAAATGTGATGCTGACACTCTTGGAGCAGCGTGGGTACTTCACAGGAGCTCCACACTAGAATGCTTACAAGCATTTAAAGGGGTTCGTTGATACCTGCTGGGGAAGCAAGCAAGCAAACGTCTTAAAGGATGCATTAAAGCTTAGGCTATTTCCCTTCTCTCTCCAAGGGAAAGCCCTAGATTGGCTTGAGTGACTCCCCAACCACTCCATATCCACATGGGATGAGTTGGCGGACAATTTTATTGCTAAATTCATCTCTCCTGGGCACATGGCTGCATTAAGAGATGAAATGTTAGCTTTCAAGAAAGCACCAAATGAGCCTCTTCATTAGATTTGGGAACGCTATAGAATTATGGTCAAAGAGTGTCCAAATAATGACATGACAGAGGCTATGATACAACAGACTTTCTACCGAGGCATCAATACCACAAACCAGTGTGTGGTAAACCAACTCGCTGGAGGCAACTTTATGAAGCTAACTTACACTGCGGCATGTGACATCTTAGATGAAATGGCTGACACATCGTCGGCATGGCAAAGTAGGGCAAATGTTCCTCAGGGTGATCCAAGTGTTATTAACCTCCACAAAGAGCTTCAAGATCATGGGCAAGGAATTGCCGAGCTTACCACTACCATGAATCAACTTGCTAAGGCACAACTTCAACAAATACAAAGCCCAAAGAAAGTGCATGCTATGGAGGGGGTAAATCTTTTGGTGAACAAGCGAAGGCCTCGTGGGAATCAAATGCAAAACAACAATGACCAATGCGACCAAGGAGTGAGTGTGTATAATCAAGAAGAATCTTATGGTGATCAAGATGAAGATGTGATGTATGCCAACCATTTTCAAGGGCAAAGGAACAATCAAGGAAGCAATCAAAATTGGAATAATCAAGGGAACAACCAAAGTTGGAACAATCAAAGGCAAACAATTGGAACAATAATAACAACTCAAGCAATTAGGGGAACACCAACCAACAATGGGGAGGCAACCATAGCAATTGGGGTGGTAATAGTAATCGGGGGTCGGGCTTTCAAAGGCTCCTGATGTACCAACAACCAAACAATCCACCCCCGTATCAATCACAAGGCCCTCAAGTAATGACATGGGTAGAATTGATCAAATGTTCAAACAAATGATGGAACGCAATGCGGATTCAGATGCTCAACTTGCCTCCCATAACACCTCCATTCGAAATATTGAAATTCAAATGGGACAAATCTCACAAGCCTTGAACACACGCCCGAATGGAGCACTGCCTAGTGATACGGTGGTGAACCCCAAGGGTGGGAACAACAACAACAATACCGGTCATGCCATGGCGGTGACCACAAGAAGTGGACGAGGTGGTGAGGTTGGTTCTTCAAAGCAAAAGAGAGTTGTTGGTGATGATGATGACTTGCAAAATGATGAGGTTCCGATTGAGGTTGAACATGTGGTGGAAGAGCCAACAACTAGTGAAGTGAGATGTCACGACCCGAAATCCCACCTTTCAGGCCGTGACTGCGTCTAACGTTGAACCCGCTAGACAAGCCAACGTACACCACACCTTGACATTTTCAAAACAACTTGACAGTAATAAAGCAATTATCTTTCAAACCTTTACGAAAATAACCAGAACCACTTCCAAAGTTTTACAGCAGAAATGTAATAATACTCCGAAAAACGCATAATGAAATGGTAAAGATAACAACATCGCAAAATCCCAATACCGGGGTGTCACAACCTCACGGACTGTCTATAAGAATACTAAATACAAGTCCGAAAGGAAATACAGTATTGTCTTTAGAACGGAAGGGAAAATAAGACAATGGAATACTAATAGCAGGAGAGACTCCAGGTCCCACGAATGCCAGTGGTATACCTTGAAGCTCGATGTGGACTGAAGGTGACTCCCTCAGAGCGGTCCACGGGGTCCGGAAGCGGGATCTGCACAACATAGAGAAGTGCAGTGTAGTATCAGTACAACCGACCCCATGTACTGAGTAAGTGCCGAGCCTAACCTCGGCCGAAGTAGTGACGAGGCTAGACTTAGTAAATAACGTTCACCTATCCTATTCTACAACACAAAATACAGATAACAAAGCAAGGAAGAATAACAGTCATATACGGGGAATGGGAGCAGATAAAGGAAAAATAATAATAAGATAGAGCAGTTAATTAACATCAAGTAAGAAAGAAACAATCTACCGAAAACTGATAAGGTATGAATAACATGTCTGAATGATAACAATGGCACGGCATCACCCTTCGTGCTTTTACTCTCTTCCTCACCAATGCAATTTATGTTGTAATCAATGTAATCATGGCACGACATTAACCTTCGTGCATGCAATAAATGTAAACATGACACGGCATCACCCTTCATGCTTTTACTCTCTTCCTCACCAATGCAATGTATGTTGAAATCAATGTAATCATGGCACGGCATTAACCTTCGTGCTTCCAATAAATGTAAACATGGCACAGCATCACCCTTCGTGCTTTTACTCTCTTCCTCACTATGCATGACATGATGTAATCAATGTAAAAACATGGGACAACATCACCCTTCGTGCTTTTACTCTCTTCCTCACTATGCGACATGATGTAATCAATGTAAAAACATGGGACGACATCACCCTTCATGCTTTACACTCTTCCTCACCAATGCAAGACAATGTGTATGGTAAGGAATGCAGCATAGTGGGAAAAATACAGTTCAAATCACCCGGAAAGGGGAAAATATCAGTCAATATCTCAATGAATGCCCGTCAAGGGTCTCAGCTATAACCAAAAAACTCAATATATATACTGTATGATTGGATCCTAAATTGAACCAACATTTCATAATCTCTACAACCAGTACATAACCCACAATCAACTTCTCAAGTAGAGGCAATTACATAGTATGATGAACATTGAAGAAATTACTGAATTTTTATCAAAAATAGACTCACGGGCATGCTTGAGTCACAATGTATAGGTACTCGTCACCTCACCTATACATTGAACATGATAAACACATAACACATAACATACAATACCTAATCCCTCACCAAAGTTAGGCAAGACACTTACCTCGGTCCAAAGTATAGCAATCAACCCTCTAAGACCGTCTTTCCTTTATAATCTGACTCCGAAACAACGATATCTAGGCATGATTAATTCAATAATATCAATAAAGACTCAATAACACAATCTCATAGCCTAGATATTCAATTTCTAGCATTCATCCAAAATTTCCAAAATTCGACCCCGGGCCCGCTTGGTCCAAACTTGAGGTTCGGACCAAAACCCGATCACCCATAACCCCACGAGTTAGAATATATAATTTGTTTTAAGATCCGACCCAAAATTGAATTGAATCACCCAAATTTCCCAAAAACCTAATTCTATCCAAAACCCCTAATTTCTACTTGATTTTATGATTTTAGGCCTAGATTTCTAGTGATTATGGAAGTAAAATGGGAGAAATCGATGTTAGGAAGCTTACCCAAGAGGCTACGGAGGAAGAATTGGCTTGGAGGTCTTCAATGGAGGTTGGAGAAGAAGGAGGAGGTGAAAAATTGTGAAATCCCGTGAAGAGTATTCTGTTTTTGGCCTTTTAATTAATTGGGTGAAATTACCTTCTGCGATCGCAGAAGAGGAGTTGCGATCGCGGAGTAGAGCTTAGCTGACCCTATGCGATCGCGGAACACGGGGACATCACTCTATGCGATCGCGGGTCGAAGGGATGCGATCGCGGAAGAGACCTGGCTAGACGTCTGCGATCGCAGGTGAAACTATGTGATCGCAGTGAGATACTACCTCGCCCTCACCCGACTCCACTAACACACTATGCGATCGCGGAGAACAAGATGCGATCGCATAGTGCGATCCAGATACCCCTTCACCTAAGCCTATGCGATCGCGGATCAAAAGTTGCGATCGCAGAGAAGGAAAACACCAGACACCAGAAACCAGTCCAAAACACCAGATTTTTCATGACTTTAACACCCCGTTAGCTACCCGAAACTCACCCGAGCCCTCGAGTCTAAAAACCAAAAACACACACGACTCCCAACACATCCTATGGACTTATTCAAGCATTTAAATCATCAAAATATCATCAAAAACAAGGAATTAAACCTCAAAAATCATAGAAATTTCTTAAAACTTCACAAAGCTTAATTATTTCGATTTTTATCCGAAATACGTCATTTCAAGTCCGTTTTACACCAAACTTCACAGAGAAGTCACATAACACATAATAAACCTATTTCGGGCTCCGGAACTATAATACGGGCCCGGTAACACGATTTTCACATAATAATTCATTTTCAAAATCCTTTATTATTTTTAGAAAACAATTTTCTTTAAAAAATTCATTTCTCGGGCTTGGGACCTCGGAATTCGATTCCGGGCATACGCCCAAGTCCCATATTTTCCTACGGACCCTCCAGGACCGTCAAATCATGGGTCCGGGTCCGTTTACCAAAAATGTTGACCAAAGTCAACTTTATTCATTTAATTATCATAAAATTCCATTTTCATCAAATTTCAACATACAGACTTCCCGGCTACACACCCGGGCTGCGCACGCATATTGAGGTAAGATTAACGGAGGCTTTTGGGGTATCAGAATACAAATTTAGCTATAATTACTTAGGATGATCTTTTGGGTCATCACATGAGAATTGACATTCATGATCATGAGGAGGAATTGCAAAGTGACGTGAACCCGTCTAGGGAACACGTAATTGACATGCCCGAGCCGGTTGTGTTAAAAGAAAAGGCACCATTACCTAGGCCTCCTCCTCCCTATCCTCAAAGGTTGGCAAAGCAAAAGAATGAGAACCAATTCAAGAAATTAATCGACATGATGAAGAGTTTATCCATCAATGTTTCTTTGGTTGAAGCACTTGAGCAAATGCCCGGATATGCCAAGTTCATGAAGGAATTGGTCACAAAGAAAAGGTCAATGGAGTGCGAAACTATAAAAATGACTCATCAAGGGAGTGCAATAGTGCACTCAATGGCACCCAAACTTGAAGACCCCAGGGCATTCACCATTCCTTGTACAATTGGTAGTGCGGATATTTCCAAGCTTGTGCGACTTAGGAGCTAGCATCAAATTGATGCCGTATTCAGTCTTCAAAACCTTGGGAATTGGTCAACCTTGGGCTACTTCCATGCGTCTTCAAATGGCGGATCGATATATGAAGCGGCCTCTAGGGATCATTGATGATGTGTTAGTGCGGGTTGACAAGTTCATTTTTCCCGCGGATTTGTTATCTTGGATTGTGAGGTGGATTATGAAGTTCCTATCATCTTGGGAAGGCCCTTCCTTGCAATGGAGAAGGCCTTAGTTGATGTGGAGGCCGGTGAGCTCACTTTCCGGGTGGGCGATGAAAAGGTCGTGTTCCACGTTTGCAATTCAATGAAGCAACCCAATAGCACGGCGATGTGTTCTTTCATGGACCTTGTCACCGAGGTCATTATTGATGAAACAAGCTCAATGATAAATGTTGAAGACCCCGTGGAAGCAGCTTTATTGAACCATGATGATATTGTGGTGGATGGCTTGATCGAGTGTACCATTGCTCTACAAGGCATGGGTTCTTATTCATATGGTCCTCGAAAGTTATCCTTGGATTTGGAGAATTGGAAAACTCCTCCGACAAAGCCTTCAATTAAAGAGACACCTACCTTGGAGTTGAAGCCACTTCCACTTCACCTTAGGTATGAATTTCTGGGTCCTTCTCGTACTTTACCTGTTATACTTTCATCTTGCCTAACCAAATTGCAGGTAGACTCTACTCTCAAAGTGCTAAAAAAGAGGAAGAAGGACATAGGTTGGAGACTTGCTGATATTCGCGGTATAAGCCCCGCATTTTGTATGCACAAGATCATTCTTGAGGATGGAGCAAAGCCTTCCGTAGAACACCAACGTAGGCTAAATGAGGCAATGCAAGAGGATGTTAAGAAAGAGATAATCAAGTGGCTCGATGTTGGGGTCGTCTACCCAATCTCTGATAGTGCTTGGACTTCTCCAGTCCAATGTGTTCCAAAAAAGCATGGCATGACCGTGGTACAAAATGACAAGAATGAACTTATTCCAACAATGACAGTCACTAGTTGGCGGGTATGCATGGATTACCGCAAATTGAACAAAGTGACCCGCAAGGATCACTTCCTTTTGCCTTTCTTGGACCCAATGCTTGACAGACTTGCGGGGAGATCCTTCTATTGTTTCTTGGATGGGTATTCAAGTTATAATCAAATCTTGATAGCTCCGGAAAACCAAGAAAAGACAACCTTCACTTGTCCTTATGGGACATTTTCTTTCTCCAGGATGCCTTTTGGATTGTGCAATGCACCCGCTACATTCCAGCGGTGCATGATGACAATTTTCACTGATATGGTTGAAGATTTTCTAGAGGTATTCATGGATGATTTCTGCGTGGTAGGGGACTCCTTTGATGAATGCTTGAAAAATCTTGATAAAGTCCTTGCCCGTTGTGAAGAAACCAACATAGTGCTCAACTGGGAAAAATGTCACTTTATGGTTGAAGAAGGGATAGTTCTGGGCCACAAAATGTCAAAGCATGGATAGTTCTGGGCCACAAAATGTCAAAGCATGGAATTGAAGTAGACAAGGCCAAGATCGAGGTCATTTCCAAATTTCCACTTCCGACCTCGGTGAAGGGAGTCCGTAGCTTTCTTGGGCATGCAGGGTTCTACCCGCGCTTTATTAAAGATTTTTCAAAGGTGGTGAATCCTCTTTGCAAGCTATTGGAAAAATATGCCAAGTTCCACTTTGATGAAAATTGTATGAGAGCATTTGAGTTGTTGAAGCAAAAGCTTACTACCACACCAATTATCACCGTGCCGGATTGTAGCTCTCCTTTTGAGCTAATTTGTGATTCTAGTGATGTTGCAGTGGGGGCGGTTTTGGGACAGAGGGTGAACAAAATCTTTCACCCTATCTATTATGCAAGCAAGACCATGAACTCCGCCCAAATGAACTATACCGTCACCGAAAAAGAGTTGTTGGCTATAGTCTTTGCAATGGAGAAATTTCGGCCTTACCTTATGGGTGCCAAGGTGATAGTTCACACTGACCATGCGGCGCTCTGGTACTTAATGATGAAAAAGGATTCCATGGCTAGACTTATGCGGTGGGTGTTATTTCTTCAAGAGTTTGATTTGGAGATCGTTGATAGAAATGGGAGTGAGAACCAAGTGGCCGACCATCTTTCTCGTTTGGAAGAGCAAGGGAGGCCAAATGATGGTCTTGAGATTAATGATAGATTCCCGGATGAACAACTTCTATCCGTCTCTTTGCATGATATGCCATGGTTCGCGGACATCGCCAACTACATTGTCACTGGTGTTGTCCCGTTTGAGCTCTCTTCTAACCAAAGGATGAAGCTTAGATAGGATAACATGGATTATTATTGGGATGATCCGTATTTGTTCAAGATATGCAATGATGGTGTCATTTGGCGGTGTGTTCCCGAAGAAGAGCAAGTGTCAATTCTTGAGTCATGCCACTCCTCACCTTATGGTGGTCATAATTGAGGGGCATGGACCGCTTCAAAAGTCTTAAGTTGTGGTTTCTTTTGGCCGACTTTGTACAAGGATGCTAGTGAGTTGTTCAAGCGATATGATGAATGCCAAAGAATGGGTGGCATATCCAAGAAAGATGAAATGCCTCTCACTACAATCTTTGAGGTGGATATCTTCGATGTTTGGGGAATTGATTTTATGGGGCCTTTTGTTAGCTCATGTGGAAACACCTACATACTTGTGGTGGTGGACTATGTTTCGAAATGGGTGGAACCCGTGGCTTTGACCAACAATGAGGCCCGAAGTGTGGTTGGTTTTCTAAAGAAGACTATTTTCACAAGATTTGGGACACCCCGTGCCATCATCAGTGACGGGGGATCTCATTTTTGCAATAGGGCCTTTGATTCATTGTTATCCAAGTATGGAGTCAATCATAAAGTGTCTACTCCGTACCATCCTCAAGCAAGTGGCCAAGTTGAAGTGTCTAATCGTGAAATCAAGAACATTTTGGCCAAGACAGTGAATGCTAATCAGATTGATTGGTCCTGGAAGCTTGATGATGCTCTTTGGGCTTACCAGACTGCTTTCAAAACACCTATCAGTATGCCTCCTTATCGGTTGGTTTATGCCAAAGCATGTCATCTGCCGGTGGAATTGGAGCACAGGCACTATGGGCATTGAAAAAGTTGAACTTGGATTGGGATACAACTGCAAATCTTAGAGTTGACCACCTCAATGAGCTAGATGAGTTCAGATTCCATGCATATGCTAGTTCTTCTTTGTACAAAGTGAAAATGAGTACTTGCACGACAAATATTCCAAAGACCGGGAGTTCAAGGTGGGAGACTTGGTGCTTCTTTTTAATTCTAGGCTTCGTCTCTTCCCGGGTAAACATAAATCCAAGTGAAGTGGCCCATTTGAAGTGGTATTGGTTACACCCTTTGGTGCTCTTGATCTCAAAAACAAGAATGGGAAAATTTTTCGTGTGAATGGGCCGCGACGTAGTGGCTTTGATGAAATTCTTTTGAACATGGTAACATGCGTCGGGTCACGACGTTAAATCAGGCGCTTCTTGGGAGGCAACCCAAGCGTTTTCTTTTCTTTTTTTTTGGTTGTTTTTGGTAGGATAGATTTTTTGTGAACTAACAAGTTGTGAAGTTGATGCAGAACTTGGTTGGATGCAGTGCGGGTGAAAATCTGGAAAATGAGCAAAGTAGCGAAACTCCACTGCAGCGGTCATAAATCCGCTGTCAGCGGTGACCAAGCGCTACAACGAAAATTAACCGCTGACAGCGGCCCATTTGGTCCCAAATACATGCTCTCTGAATCTCCACTCCGCTGCAGCGTTTACTATTTCGTTGTCGCGGAGTGCATTTCGATGTGGCGATGAAATTCCGCTGCAACGTTTACTATTTCGTTGTCGCGGAGTGCATTTCGCGGTGAAGGTGAAAGTTCAGCATGTCTGAAAGAACAAAAGCGCGGTCAGTGGTAAAATTCCGCTGCCGCGCTAGGTGAGGCGGTCATGGGTCCAACTTTTTAGTATATATACTAAGGGACCCTCACTTTTTACCCTTTTCACTCATTTGCTATCAAACCCTACATAGTTACTATGCATTTACTCCTTCACTGCTCCTCTAAGGCCTTTAATTTCATCCTTTTCATCCTTCATCTTCCTTCAATTACTGGTATGTTTCATGTTTTAATTTTCTTTAGTTGAGTATTTGTTCTTAGTTTTAGGTTGTTTTATTGTGTTTTTCTTTTATTTTGCTTTTTGTATAGAGTTATACAACCCTAATCCTTAAAATTGAATTGTTAATGTGTTTTAAAATGTTGGGATAATACTTTTTGGGTTCCTATGTGGGTAAAGGGTGCTTCATATGTACATTTTCATGAAAATTTTGAAATTTTGATGAACCCTAGCCCTAAGTGCACTGTGCTCTCGACCTCTGCTGCAATGTTTCAGAATTTCGCTAACAGCGGAGGTCCAAACCATTATGTTTTTAGTTTGAGGGTTCCGTTGCAGCGTTCTAGAAATCCGCTGACAGCGGTCCTGTGTAACGCTGCAGCGATCAATAAAACACGGTCAACAGTTCACAGGTTCATAGAGTTAACTCTTAGAAGTTACCAATTTCCGCTGCATCGGCCAGATTTTCGCTGTCAGCGGTGGCCAAACGCTGCAGCGGTTCAATATTCTGTGGTCCGCATTTCATAAGTTCAGAAAGGGGTAGTATGAGTCCCCTGATTCCGCTGCAGCGGTTCTTTTCTGCTGACAGCGGTTTGGTTATGTGTGCACTTTTTCACTCTATGCTTATGCAATTCTATTTGGTACTTAGGTACACTGTATTGACAATGTGTGTTACATGTTTGCAGAGAATGGTGAGATCAAGACGTGGACCTGAAAAGCAACACGGGAGAGGCGACCCTTCAAGGGGTCGAAGCAAAGGAAAGCAACAAAACCCCTTGGGCCCGACACAAGCAATTGGGAAGAAAAAAAAGAGAAAAAGAACAAGTCCCTCAGAATCAGAGTCCAGTGAGTACTTGCCCTCCCGGGAAGCTTCGGAAGGACAAAGTGGGGCAGCTCTAGCAATTGCATTATCAAAGCCAAGGAGACTCAACAACGAGCCCACTAGCTCAGAGTCTTCTGATGATTCCTCTAGACACTCAGCCACTCCTCCAAAGGGCACAGGTACAGCAGCCCAGTCAGCAGCTCATTCAGTAGCCCCTCCTTCCATCAACATCGAAAGCTCAGACGAGGGTCCTGATGATGGAAGGGGTGAAGACACTCAAGCACAGACTCATGGTATTCAAAGGACCAGAAACCCCTTAGCATGGCAGGGCCGGTTTGTCTCTGAACCGGCCTATCATCAATTTAGAGAAATGTGGCCTCAGAGATCTCTCATCCCGGAAAGGCCATTCATCATCAAAGACCTCCTACCCCTCAATCCCAATGTGAAAAAGAAGTTCTTAGAAAGGGAGGGGTGGGGCCTTTTCAATACCAAGGTGGTTGATGCAAATGAATATGTTGTGAAGGAGTTTTACACAAATGTGGCATTCACCAAAAAGAACACATACCTCACACAAGTTCGCAACAACAAAATTCTGTACAATGGAAAAGCTTTTAATGACTATGCATGTTTAGGAGATGTAGATGAGACTCGGTACTTGGGAAAGTGAATCAGAAGGATTTGGCTCGCCCATGGTTGGCTTCAGTCATTGCTGCTCCAGGGATTACACCGGATTGGTTGGCTAGAGGAATGATCAGGAGGAATACATTGAGTTTTGAGGCCAGCGGATGGGCCACATTTGTGTGCAACAGGATAGACCCCATACTCCATGACAGTGATATACCCCTTTCCAAGGCAGTGCTAGTAGGGGATATTATGTACATTATCCCGATTAACGTCGGGAACATCATGTGCAGAGTGATAGATCGGGTTTTGAAGGAGAACGAGGCCTCCTATCCCTTTCCCAACTTCCTCGCTATGTATTTTCGAGACAACAAAATTGAGGGGAGGGATTTTGATACTATTGTGAAGCCCCGGATAGCTTTCCCTTGGTACCATTTGAAGGGGTCAGACAACCCCAAGCAAAAAGGGAAAGCCTCCACCTCTGCAGCCCCTAGTACTTCCACAACCACAGAGCCTTCAGCTGCTGCTGAAGGCTCCATTCCTTCTGAGGGGCCCACTACTGCTGCTGTCCCAAAGCCTCCATCAGATCCTGCCATGCCCATACCAGTCTCAGTGCCATCATCATCCACCTATCCTCAGACAGTCCTGAAAGTGTCCCAAACTTTAGTTGGTATACTAACTGGATGCAGGTAGCCTCTTCTAGGATTTCTGACCTTTTTTCTACAGTTGCAGCCCAGTCAGCTCCGACACCCATTGCATTGCCTCTTACTCTGGAAGAAACATTGAAGAGTGTGGTGGACAATCAAAAGAAAATTATGGAGACACTGGAGAAACAACAAGCGGAGATCAACTACTGGGGAAAGTATGTGAAGAAGATGAAAAAGGCCCCAGGATGATACGAAGAAGGTGCAGAAGAAGATGCTGGAGACTAAGAAATCTTTGGTGAATGAGATGGAAATGGTCCCTGTTGCGGGGGACATCCCCCTGGATCTTTTTCTAGGAGAGTCCGAGCCCACTGACCAGGATATACATGTAGATGAGGCATACCTCCCACCTGCTCCAGTTCGTAGAGGTGCCATCCCCTAGACGGAGGACATGGAGATTCAGTTAGAGGAGCCCGAGGTCCAGACATCCATGCAGACAGAGGACCCTCCTATCACCACTGGCGCAACACCTTCTTCATCATCCCCTGTTGACCCTTATCCTATGCAGTCTGAGGCACCATAGGGAGTTTCTTCTTACTCTCTCTCACCCCTCTCCCCTGATTTATTTTTGGTTAGTTAGCATTGAGGACAATTCTAGCTTTTATGGGAGGGGGTGGCCTCTTGTTGGTAATTGATAATTTCAGACAATATGATGATTTTTGGGTTGTAATAACTGTTAATACTCTTTTTCTTTTTCTTATTTACATTTTCGTACTTTTAATTTTGGTATGTATATATTCAGATTCCCTACCTTATCATATGTATATATTCATCCCCTATTGTAAATATTCATTTTTAGTTTTTCGTATTTTCTACTTTATAACTTCTTTAGCTTTTGCCATTTATAGTCTAACTTCTTATTTTATTTAGTAGCTTCTTTTCAGTTTGCAACTTCTTCTTTTCCTTTTTGCGCTGTCAATGAGCCCCTGGTTTTTTTAAGACCACGGTTCTTTCCAGGGGTGGAAATTATGCGAACCGGGTGTCTCTTCCCTACGACAGACGGTGTGACGACCTTCTTAAGGGATTGAGTCAGTTTTTCATTTTTCCTTTTTGCTTTTGTTTTTGTTTTATTTCGTTTTAGTAGTAGTGAATAAATGTGATTCAAATAGAGCTTCACTTGGCACCAAAAGATTTACCTTTGACCTTATGGTTAAAGACATATTACAAATGAGGCTAGTTCTAGTTGTGACCCTTAGAGTCTTGAGTTGACTGAAACTGTCGCCAGTTGGTATTCATGGCCATATTTGAATTTTCAATTTGAACCAAGATTTTTGTGGGCCCTCGACTCGATACTGTTTAGCAATCCTAAGGCTTGTGAGGTGAGGTTTGTAATGGCATATTCCGAGTGCCGTTCCTAAGTCTAGAACTTGCCCTGAGTGTTTTTCTAGGTGAAATCTTAAGTTAACTCGACTTGTGAGATGATCATAGACCTTCCTTGACTACCTACTGAAATTGAAAGACCTATTTAGCCTACCTTGACATGATCCCTAGTCAACCCCTTTTGAGCCTGGGCCGATTTATTCAAAAACCACGTTGTTAACCTTCATTCGTTCTCTAACGACCCTCTCTTGGCCCCCATTCTTTCCTTGAGCACTCTTGATGAAGAATAGGCAAATACCATAAGTTTGGGGGAGAGACGAGGATTTGCATAGTGATAAAGGCTTGGTGATAAAGAAAATAGGCCGAAGAAAAGGCTGAAAAGCAAAATGAACCAAAATAAAAAGAAAAAGGGTGAGAGGAAAAGCAAAAGAAAAGCAAAAACTTGAAAAAGTGGTTGAAATAATGGGAAAGAAAGAAAAAGGGAGGAAAATAAGCCCAAAGTAAAAGAAAGAGTGACTATGAGCCTTTCTAAGTTCCCCAAGGAAAATGTGTGACTCGAGGAGTCAAGAGTAAAATGTGCAAAAATGTGAAAAATTGGAGTGCTTAAGGGAAGATTTTCTACCAAAGTTCATCATGACCGCATTTAATCCAAGAAGCCTCCATTACATCCCGACAAATCCCTATAGGATCTCAAGTTGAGTGAGCTTACATTAGTGGTGATTTACACGAGGGGCAAGCTTATGGTACTTAAAGCCGGACTTGAGGCATTCATTTGAGAGTGAAGAGAGCACCCCATGATAAACCCAATTTTGAGAGTTCAATCTTTAGTGTGAGGTAAGCCCAAGGAAAGTAGAGGAGGAAGAGTCTGGGATCCACAGTGATTGAGGTGAAAGAGAGATGATGTATGACGACCTTAGTCAACTCTTGAAGCTTTGGTGTCACGTTAGATCTAGTGAGCTAGAAAATCATTGCATAAGTTTGTCAATAATACATTTGTGTTGAGGTTAATTGTTAGTCCCAATTGAAGCTTGATGAATCACATATTAATGGCTGAAATACTTTCTCTTTTCTTGTCACGGAGGTGGGAGTTATTTTGTTCTTGAGGACAAGCAAAGACTTAAGTTTGGGGGAGTTGATAACTAGTGATTATACTACTATTTACTCCCATTTTCTTAGGTTTCGAGGCAACAACTGGCTTATTTTACCCCACATTTTGAGGCAAGTTGTTTGAATTGCATGAATTGAGTCAATTTGTAAATATTAATCCAAAATGATCTCGAAAAGAGCAAAACTTGCAGAGTCCCTGAACCCAGCAGAAACGCTGCAGCACTCACTTTTCTGCTGCAGCGTTTGTCACTTCGCTGCAGCGAATTTCTGTCCGCTGCCCCGCTGGCCAAACTTCAAAGAGTGTTTTTTAGGGCTATCCAAAGCGTGGTCCACACTATTTTTCCGCTGCAGCGGTTTACCCACCGCTGTAGTGTTCATTTATCCACTGGACGCATTTGAGGAACTTCAGAGAGTTGGCAGCCAAGGGAATTTATGATTCCGCGGTTAGCGGTATTATTCCGCTGCCACGTCCCAGCCACCGCTGCATCGTTCCACATTTCCGCTGGGTGCTGAATGAAAGACTCAGAGAACTACAAAGTCCAAATCCGCTGCAATGGCCATTAATCCACTGCAGCAGAATCCTATTCGCCGCGACCCTCAGAAATGTGCTGGGAGCGGATTCTCCGTAGGGGCAATTTTGTCCAGTATTTTCAGCCATGTATAAATAGATCTTTTTCTCATTTTTTAGGGTATAAGCTGTTTGGAGAAAATGTGAATAGTGCTTTTTGACTATTTTGAGTAATTTTAGCTCAAATTTAACCATAGTTCTTCAATTATTATCTTGTATTTTACATTTATGAGCTTAATTTCATATTCTACTTGTGTTTCTTCTTCAAATATGAGTAGCTAGACCTTTAAGCTAGGGTTGTGGCTCAACCCTAGTATGGATAATTAATGGGTTTTCAATTTTAGGATGATTATGTGTATGGGTGTTTGGTATTTAGCTTAATTTGTGCATAAATCTCAGATTTAGTAGTTGCAAACACTATTTTAAGCCTTAATGACTAGGGTCACTCTTGAGAAAGATGACGCAAGTCTAGGTGAGCTAACGAGGTATTGGGGCAAACTCAAGAGATTGATAGCCCTGATAAAAGGGTGAATTCTAGAGATAGCTACACCCGACTTGAGCCAATTCATGTGCATAAATGAAAACACCCAATTGTGCTTGAGAAGGCCAAACTGGGCAAAGTCACCCATATTACCGAGAGGTAGTGGGTAAGTAGCTTTACATGAGGTTATTCCTTTCACCCACATTTCACAAATTCATCCTCAATTTTTGATCCGTTAGTCACTCACATAGGAGGAAGTCATAGCCCTAGTCCCTTTATCAACTAAGAAAATCTACAAAAAGATATTAGTTAGCTAGTTCATAGTTTTATTTAGACTCAATCATAGTACAATTACAACAACCTTTTTATGAGAAGTGTAATTAAGAGCATGACGCGCCACTAGATCATTTAGACACCCAACTCCCACATTCTTAGCTCCCTGTGGAAATCGATCCCGACCCTTCGGGTAAAAGCTGCATTGACCCCTTCCTTGCTACTGTTTGGTGGTATAGGCAGGAGCCGATCAGTAGACTAGTGGAAGGATAAGGATTATAGTTTTGTGATTTTTACCGAATTCCGAGTCGTGGTCTCGGGGGTCGGTTTTGGCCAATTTCGGGATTTGTGCTTAATCTTGATAATTTTCGAATGGGTTTCGTCTCCATAACATATATTGATAATATTAATCTGATTTTGGTTAGATTTGGAGCGATCAGAGGCCGATTCGAGGGGCAAGACAATCGCGGATTAGTATTCGGGCCAGTCTGAGGTAAGTAACGATTGTAAATCTAGACCTGAGGGTATGAAACCCCGGTATTTCGTATTGTTTTTGATAAATGAGGTGACACACATGCTAGGTGACGAGCGTGTGGACGTGCATCGATAGGAATTGTGACTTGGTCCGTCCCGTAGCGACTATTAAGTCTCGTGTTTGATTTAAAATCATAGGATATCCTGTATTATAGAGATTTATACTTTATTATGGGTTGTATGCCATGTTTAGGGCCTTGTGCCGACCTGTTTAGACCCTCAAGGGTATTTTTCCACTATTCTCACACTATTTTCTGATAGAAAAATATGAACTCACTCATGCTTTATACATGTTGATGTTTAATATTGTTATCACCATGTTGTAGAATATTGAGAGATATTTTGTGCTAAGTCCCCGTGATTGTGATGAGTTTCCCAAGTGGCTTGTGAGGATGACTGAGTGAGGCCGAGAGCCGAGTTTGTGAGGATAGTTATGGATCGGGCTGCACGCCACAACGATATATATATTGTGTCACGACCCCAAATCCTAACAGGTCGTGATGGCGCCTATCGTGGAATTAGGCTAGCCA